>JAXCGZ010017317.1:60000-82309 GCA_037179515.1 Halocaridina rubra | reverse complement strand
TTATGTCAGCGTTCCATTCCTGAAACGTGACTTAACCCAATTTTCAGCGAAAGTCAGAACACACCTGAATGCTAACCTAGGTCCCACATCTCTGCTTAAAATACCTAATCTAAGACATAAAAACATACTCTCAAGTTCATAATCTAAGTCATAAAAATACAGTATTTCTAACCTTTACTCCTGTAGTAGGCTTGCATCATCAGTCCCCATCTCCAACTTAAGAAGAATCTTCACAACATATCAGCATTTGACGCTATAAGCATGCTTGCCTTCAACACAATATCGACATTTATAGCATTACACATTAAATATATACCAAAGTTAATACACTATATACAAAACATGTACGTATTTATACAAATACACTTTGCAGTACAGTATATATAAGTCTAAGATCTTTCCATTTCTGCTTCATCCAAGTCTTGTTTAAATTGATACAATTCTTATTTACATTTAAAGTATTACGTATGAAATATATACCAATATATGTATTTATAAGAAATATATGTACAAATATATACAACTACAGTATGTACAAAAGTCTAAAACCTTTCCATTTTTGCCAGCGAATGAGCATGAGAACAATATGGCATATGAGCGGGAACTGGGCGACACTTCTTTCCCCTTTTCCATTTTCACGTCATTAAACAATCTCTGCTTTCTCTTGAATCAACAAGAGGCTCACTGGGATGCACCGTTGATGCTGTTCATTCAGCCAAAGCACTAATAACCTCTCCATTTCAATCACTAGCCCACTGCGCTGCATAGTAATCACAGCAAGTGAGCACAAGAACAACATAATGTACGAGAGTGAACTGGGCAACGCTTCTTCTTTCTCTCAGTCTAATCCAGTGTGACGGCGTATTCTTTCTCCACGCTCTACAAACTTTTTCGAATGAAGGCCCTATTTACAGCTATATATTTGATAATTATGTAAGTAAATTAAACCTAATTCCTTCAAATAACCAAATGCATAAATAAATAAAACCATTATCTTTATATATACGTATACAACAATGCCGTGTGACGACATATTCGTCCGCCACACTCAACAAACTGTTCCACATGAGGATCGTATTTACGGCTATGTGTTTGGTATTTTAAATATAAATTCAGAGTAATGCCTTCAAATAACCAAATACAGACACTATCCAACTTACAATGAGTTAGGTTCCGGAGTCTGTTTGTAAGTTGTATTTAAATAAGAAAAAGTACTGTACAGTACATACATATGCAGTACTGTACAGTACTTAGGCTATAGACACTTTACTACTACATAAAGCAAAAGTCCAGTTTTAATGAATTTTAACAAAGTTACAATAATGTAAAAATATAGTATAGTATAGTAATACATACATTATTACATGGATAGATAGTGGTTAGGTTTTTGTTCGTATCTGAATATTTGTAACTCGGTTGTTAGTAAGTAGGAAGTCATCTGTGCATAAAGAAATGAATAAATAAATCTGTTAACTTGATATATATGTATACAACAGTGCTAGTAGATGTGTATTCTTCCGCCATGCTCACAAGCTGTATAACACAAAATTTGTATTTACCACACAACTTAAGTAGGTCAAAAAATTTATTTATGAATAATTTATGGGAATGCGTCATAATGACGAAACATTGTAACTTGAGGAAATAATTCAATACTTTAACAAGTGATTAAATTGTAAATGATATAAACACATGTTCCCCACACAAGGATTTAGCCCAGAGACTCCTGAGGATGCACCATTTGATAGATAGAATTTCTGCCACTTAGCCGCAACTGACAATTTGAAGTACGAATCTAACTTACGACTTTGAACAAAGCACCGAGACACTCATATTTTGCACAAGACTTCGTGAATTTTACAGATCCTATTCACCTACACTTGCCATTCAGTGTCATTCTTTAAGTATACTACTTCGTGTTTGCAAAGTTTATATATATTCAATCATATAATACTTGTTAGCTATACATCACACTTCAACACATGAGACTTCGACCCTGGCAAGTTTCTCAGTATAAATTCGGATGTCCGAGCTGTATTGCTGAGCCACAGCTGGTAGTTAATATTTGGAATCTACTTCGTGACTTAGTATTTACATTGAATATATTGAAACCCAGTCATGTAAGAAGGTAGACTTAAAGGATATTGAAAGGCAATTAGAGTTGAAAAAGATCTGAAATTCACTTGGATTTCTGCACAAAAGACCCAAGTTGCCATGTAACCTGTTTAACATTTCCCCATTGTAGGACTAGATGCTGAGACTTAATGTAAAGTCTGAAATCAAAGCTTCCATCAAAGAGCCAAGGCTGATAGTCAGAGTTGAAATATAACTTGCGATGGTGAGCAAGTTAAAAAGAAATATTTGTACAAAGATCCACGTATATTTAACCGGCCATACTCAGTTGCACTTGCATTTCTGTGATATCCTTTAAAACCACTACCTCACTTTTATTGGGTTTACATATACAGTAGCTATATCAACTAGTAACGCTTGTAAATATTATAAAAATACTTTCCCACGTGATGATTTGACCTTGAGACCTGAGAATAAATTTTGAAAACGTAACTTTTACAACTAAGCCGTGGCTGACTTTCATAGAGTGAATCAAACTTGCAACTTTAGCAGGTCTCAGATACTCATGTCTTTTGTATAATGATTAAAGTGAAAATCTGCATATCCTACCCAAGTACACTCACCTTTCAGTAATATCCTATATATTTATTACCTCACTTTTCCTGTATTTACATATACTGTAATAACACTAGTAAATAATATATACACACACCTTACCACATGAGAAATAACTTTATAGTTTTGAGAATATAAATTCTGAAGTCAGAAATTCTCCCTGGAGACATGACTGATGATTAAAACCTAGAATCCACTTATAAAAATGAAAAGGTCACAGAGATATTTATGTCTTGCACAAATAGCCAAGAGAAACTGGCAGATTCTGCATGCCTGCACTCGGCTTCCATTGATATCCATGAAGTCCTCATCTTTAATTTTTAACTATTTTATGAATATTCGTTCATAGTAACAAGTAATAATACTTGTAAACAATATACAGAGTAATCGCAACATAAAGCCACTTCCCTACATGAGGGTTGGGCTCTGAGACCGGAGAATTCTGAAATCTGCTTCTACCACTGAATCACAACTGACACTTAAAAGTAGGAATCTAACTTGCGACTGGAAACGTCATTTGTACATTATTTTTGTATTCTTAATAGATGCATTTTTAGGCATGACTTCCTTTGCGGTGCTTACATTGCTTCCAAAGAGTGGTTGCTTCGTAAGACAAGGTCACATATTTTATATCAAAAGTTGTCCTTAAAACTGTCTATAGATACTGACTGGTTGTTATAGTGCAGATAAATGTAAAATTTGGAGTGCACTTCATTTTTCATTCTGAAAAACATGATAACTTTGAAATTTCTTAAAACAATCTACTATCTGCATATTCCTAAGTCTTTGAATGATATAGAGTTATGCAAAGTTCATTGTACATGTTTTTATATTTTGAATAAATTATTGTTGTTTTATTGGTTTATATATTAATTTGTTATCCTTTATAATCAAAGTTAATGGGAATACTATATATTAATTTTGAAACCTGAAAGATTGAAAGACTCTAACTTATGTAGAGTTCATAACATGGCACTGCAGAATTAAAGACAAGATATAAATGTTTACCAGTACAGGTATAAGATTAGTGGTTGGTTGTCTTTGGGTACATACTGCATTTACTTATATATTATAAATATAGATTTAGCATCTTATTTTAATTAATGTGGGAGAGAGTTAATATATCCACTGTGATGCCTTTGTGTTATAAGGGCCGATTAATAGGAATAAGGGAGCAAAGAGCTGGCATTCCCTTTGTTCTTTAATGTTATTTTTTTTCTGAGGAGGAGCTGATGGCTGGGGGCAAGGATGAGTAGGGTATGATGAAGACCTGCTACTGCCACGCCTTTTCTATTCAGTTATGACCACTGCAGGCTTCGGCTGGATGTGGTATAATATTGTAAAAAAAATTCAGCATTTCCCTATATCCCACTGATACTAGTAAAAAGGCCACCGAATGCAAGAGTGGAATATTTTTCCCTCACCACTGGGGAGATCCTTTTTAGTTAGGTCCTAATTATTCAGGAATCTCAAAGGCACCTTTATTGCTCCACCACCACCAAGAATAAGGAAAACTCTAAGCACTGGCTACAGCCAACTTATCTATGAATATCAAAGCTATGTATATCCTTTCATATTATTACTCTTCATTCTCATCGTCTATGCTATCATTATTTTTTTATACATATCAACCATATTACTACTTAATTTTATTTCCCTTTGCCAATATATACTGTATTAACTTCTTGATATTTCTGTTTCTAGTAGTGCCTTCCTGTATCCTTGTCACTCTACAAATAAAAGAATAATGCTACTATCTCATTTTAGATTTGCCACACGTTATGAAATTATCATATGAACTGTACTTTAATTTACAAATATTTACATGGTAATTGCTCCAAGTATCCAAAGTCATTCTACTTTACTCGATTCATGTGACACATGTTTACTTTTTATCTTCCGTCACATTAACTTTTCTTTTCTTAATATTTATACATCATTACTACTGTATTCTTGCCTTTTTGTATTGACATTTTTCATAGAAATTCTTTGTTTTTCCATATTTTTTTTGCTTTTTCCTACTTACAGAGAAGAAATAAAAGCGTGAGGTGTATCTTGATGTGGTAAGTAGGCACATGGCCTGACAATTCACCATAAGACAAATATTCTGCTGCATGGACATTTATAGGTTAGGTTAGGGTAGAACGGTGATTTGTCTTACGGCAAATTGTCCTAGAACCATGTAGGCCATTGTGTACAGTCTTCATATTTTTTAAGTGTGGTATATTTTAGAAAGTATGGACTGATATTCAGTATTTAATATAAGGCTAAGCTTTTATGCAATAAAATAGTAACTGATTAAATGTTCATTTACAGAAGTATGGACTGCTATTCAGTCTTTAATATAAGGCTAAGCTTTAATGCAATAAAATAGTAACTGATTAAATGTTCATTTACAGAAGTACAACTCCATTAATGCAGAGTACAGGAGAACCACTGCAGTTTACGTGAGAGCATTTCTATGCCTGCCAAGATAATATAAAAGTGCTACATTGCCAGAATTAAAACAATGATCTTTAGAAAAGACGAAATAAGTAAGCATGAATTTAGGTACAATATCACATAAATACCATTTGCATATGCAACACCAAAAGAGCAATTTAGCCTGAAAACTTTACAATAGTTGACTTGGTTAGCATTGTTAGATTATATAAGAAGTTTGGTAGGGTTAAATAGGCACTGATCATGACTTGTTTGCAGATAGATAATAAAATATAGGACCTTGCATAGGCAATGACATTTGGATAAAAGCAAAAAAAAAATATTGTTCAGTACCTCGGAGAAAACATCCTGAAGTGCTTCGAATGAAGTCCATTAGAAAATTTTATGAAAAATGGTACCTTAGGAGGAGACTTATGAGATATATGAGAACAGATTTGACAGAGAGAATGAAACATAGATGCTTTAGCTGATTTGAAGATTTACAGTGAATGGACAAAGAAGACTTGAAGATGATTTATAAATTGAAATTATGGTATCAAATTACATGTAGATAAAGGAGATGGAGTAATGCAGAATGACAGGCTTTAATACCCAGATGGTGAAATGAATGCGAAAGACTGTGAAATAATGAGCATTGTTTTTGTTAACTTGTTTGGGCAGAAGTTGCAATCACCATACTCTCTCTGATAGGACTGGGCTATATGTATGTGATGAAAGACAGAAGCAAAATCACTTATTTAGCTTTTGTAAAAGGCAGTGACCTATAAAGCAGAAGTTTGGTACTGAATAGTATGTAGAGTCTTATGTGCAAGGAGAGCTTTATATAACAAAGAAGCAGACAGGACTTTTGACATGGTCACCTCGTGGATAAATATTTACAATAAAATTAAGTTTTCATATGATGGATATATAGATGAATAAGGTAATTACAGTAATGTTGATGTATTTCTTAGATTTTCCTCAAAAAATATTCCCACTCTTTGTAACTCATAGGATAAGTCAATATGTTTTTACACTGTTGGTTCTGACTCAGAAACGCTCTTTACATATCCAATATAAGTGAAAATGTATACACACACAAACACTTAGAATTATCTATGTGGCATTTGAAAGGCAAAAGTTATATATAAAGTAATTACACGCAGCATGATATGGTCAGAATGAGTTTCTGCAAATGAAACCTTATTTTCACCTTTAGTAGGAGCTCTTCCGCCATTGCTACCAAAATCTTGAGACTTTGCAGCTGCTTTTGCCTCTGCAAAGACAAAATTGAGATCAATTAAATATCATTTACATATTTTACAGCGTACGTCTGATTGTTGATAAGTGCAAATTTATTATATAATCAAGAAATTTCACTCACCCGGTATAACGTGCACCATTACAGATGTAGGTAAAAATTTAGTAGGCCAGCAAGTGTAATTCCCAGAATCAAAAACTCTAGCTTCATGGATGGTTAGGTGACTCGTGGTGATATTCCCAATGTAAGTGTTAATATTTACTCTGCCTCTCTTCTGGAGAATATCAGTATCGTGATACCAATAGAGTAGACCTGTGAATAGTATTACAAAATTAATTTCATTATGCTTCAGTAATCATAACATATTACTGAACGTCTTACTCAATTAATAAAGGCAATCACAGGTCATTTGACATATTGTAAATAAGAATCTATGCTACTTAAATGTTTGATCTGCAAGCATAGCTCTATTTGAACAAATTGCATTCTTTCGAAATAAGCTCATACTTGGGATCCTCTCAATGCAAGGAGACCACTAACATCATTTGTTTGTTAATGAAATCGTATATAGGCGTTGTTCTTCCTCTTCATTATTTTTATATTGTTCATTCTGTTACAGAACTTTTTATCAATTGCACGCTGAACAGATTCGTTCTCTTGCATTCTGGTAATGTAATCTGATTGAGTCTGTTTTATGCTTTCAGCTAAGTCACACCTTAGTCATCCTATATTCTTTGCTATTCCAAACTCTGTATCTTGTAACACAAGTTTCAACCAACTTTTTCTACATAAAAAATATGATTCGCACATTCCTTTCAAGGTCAAGAGCTCACTTCTCTTTTCTTATTTTGTTCAGTGTTATCATCAGAACACTGAGCAAAAAAAGAGAAGTTGTACAGTGTATTATTTCTCAGACTTTAATTTTATCCAGTACCCACATAAGGCTAATATTACCGTACTCTTCTATCTGTGCTTAGATACATATCACAGAGCATCAATTCCTTTTCAGCTTCATCACCTATGAATAGATTTCCTTTAAATTACTACACCAGAAGAGTTACTTTTTCAGGTTTATGTGTAATTATAATAAAGTCTGTACTGCATTGGACATATATGTCACCATTTCTGGCATCATATTTACTTTGTTTTTTTTTTATCTTTTTGTTGCAATGTCCTTTTAACAAGTCAAAATATTTGATCATGTGAGATCTTAGCAAGTGGACCTTTTGAAATCTCCTCTTGTCTTGTAATGTGTACCTAAATGATGTTGTCTTGGGTTGGCTTTTGCATGCTTGATACTCTGGAGGACTTGGGATTATAATTTTCCACTTTTAATATTAACATCTCCAGTTAAATAGATTTTCTTTGAATTTTAGAAAGTCAAGGTCAGTAAAGTCCAGGCCATTTGCCGCTTCTAAACATCTTGGCAATGTCATTGATGATACTTCAGGATAGTTTTCACTTGTCCCTTTCAGTATATTGCATGTAAGGATGCTCAGCATTAATGTAGACATCTGTCTCTACTAAAAGCTAGTGTTGTCAATGTGTGATGTAAAGTATTAATTCTTTAGCTGAAATTTCAGACTGCCCAGACTCCAAGTCAATATGTTCAGCACAGTAGAAATATTGTCTTCCAATCCGTTTGTCTCCCGTAAAAACTTGAAGACCCATAAGATAATGACCCTTCCACATGACTGAATGAGCAGTACATGATTTATCTGACTTTTCCTGGTGTTTCCTTTCTTTGCGCCACTTGTGACCAAACTTCGTACAGTCTCCTTTTGACCAGTATAAGAGTGTTTCTGCCCAATTTTAATATCTACAGTCCAAGCACAGGTCTGTTGCTGTAATGTTAACCTCATCTCCAATCCATCAAAGTCTCTGGCATGCTTTTCTGCATAGTTGCATGGTAATATAGAAGGCATTGTTCTTCATGTTTAGTGGTCTTGTATTACATTTTCAGATTTCAGAGAAGGGAGGACTCCCTATTGACAGCAACGAATTCGCCTCATTTTCTTCATATTTGCCTCTCTCATAGATTGTTCTAGATGGTATAAAGGTTTAAAAGATTCTTTGTTCACGTTCAAGGAACACACCGACAGCTTGAAATTTATTTTTATTTTTATTCTAGATTGGAACAATTTAGAATCTGTGATTCTAGATACATATCATCTGCATATCTCAGAGTACCACATCCAGAAAATTCTTAGAATTATGCCATTTACCAAGAGTAGGCTCATTAGCTCTTGTCAATTCAGTTGTAAATCTTAGATATTTCTATGCCCCAGAGTGTGAATGAACATTCACACTCTGGGATGATTTTTTGTTTTCTTTATGATATGAATTTGTGTGCTTGTTTTAACTTTTCGGTCTCTGACGTCTTGGTCAAAGATGAATCCCTTTTTAGTATTCTCTGGGATCAAAGTGTTGTTAAAATCTTAATTTTCATAATTTTATGAATTGTTCCATATTTTTCTTAGATAGTGATTGGTCCACAAGCCTGTCCAGAAGATGCTGATCTCCAGTCCGATATATTAGAAAACATACTTAAGAAACTCACGTTCTTATCTCAATATAATTCTGGTAAAGTGAGTGTTCTCCACACAGTTTACAATTTTCTCCTGAATTTATTTATTTATATGCACATCCAGATGTATTTCTGTTGCTGTTTAGTTGAGGCAACTGTTATTCAATTTGGACTTTTGTAGGAAATTTTTTTCCCATGAGACCTAAAATCTTGTACCTGATCATTGTGAGACTTGACTTTCATTAAATATTTCCTCAAGGAAATTGATGAAATATAAATTTTTCTCCAAAGTTTTGGAAAATATGCAATCCCCTAGTTATATGCTTTGCTACTTTTTGTGTTTGTTGTTTTATTCCAAACTATACCTCATATACTTTGCTATATTCTGTCTGTTTTCTATCTTCCCTTTCACAATATAACAAACAAAGCACTCTGCATTTCTTATGAGTGCAATAGTGGTATTCCCTGCCCTATTTTGTTAGGATTATATTTCTTAATCAGACATCCTTGTGATAATCATTCCCCCCAGTGTGCGTAAATGCCTGAAAGAATCTTCTGGTCACTTGCTAACGCTCGCAACCTTGCCACTGAAGAGCAACACTGAAGACTGATTGGTCGGGATGAAGAATATGCAGTTTTTTTTCATTTTATATCTTTAGAAGTGTGAGCAATGTAGCATTATTTCATTGACATTCAAGCTTACATAATGGCTAATCCATTCTGTAATGTTAGAGCTTTGGAATTTAGGTTTTCATGTTGAACAGCTCTTTTGCATTCACATTCAAGTTTACATAATGGCTAATCCATTCAGTAGTGTTAGAGCTTTGGAATGTAGGTTTTCATTTTGAACATCTCTTTTGCTACAGGCAGACTATTGTTTTAAAAGTTTTCACTCCTAAGCATTGACCGAACCCAGTACTCGATTATTTCATCATCATTAAATATAACAATTCAGGACATAAGTGCTTCAATATCAGACTGATAGTTATCTCAAGGAAGTATTTAAGAGTTATTAACAGTTAACTATAAAAATAAAAAGTTGTAACTAGGTGTCACAGTTATTATTGTTTTCCTGAATGGACATAGATACTTTTTTTTTTAAATCTTCCTAATACTCAGTACTGTACTGACCTGGAGACTGCCATGCAAAGGATGTTCTGCATGTCAATTGAATTGAGCTGCCAGCCCTTACATATCGCTGATCTGAACCCTCTATTGCCGTGGATGCCTCTGTAGAGATAATTAGTTTGTCATTATTTAAGTACAATCAATATTACTATGTTAAAAAGAACCATTAATATATACCATAACCCAGAAATAAAAACAAATAAATGAGAAATACACACAAGCAGTCAGTTATTTTATCTACAAAAGCTATTTATTTGATCATCTTAAAGTTAACAGAGACAAATATGATCGTGGCACAGTTCTTAAAGATGGAGTCCGGTATTGAGGAGTGCATGAGCTACTGTAGCCATAGAAGGCCTCAGTGAACACTAAGCACTAATATGATTTATCAGTATTCTTATCCTGTATTGGAATTAAATGGAAGCACATCTCTGGTACACCTTGAAGTAAGAAGTTATCAAAAATATAGAGAAATAAAGTTTTCTCTCTCTCTCTCTCTCTCGCTCTCTGGCACAATAAATCTAATCAAATAAAATAATCTCTCTCTCTCTCTCTGAAAAATTAAATTACTACATGATTACGAAGGAAGTAGCTTGTTAGAGGAGAAACAGACTCAAGTGAAGATTTCTTCACAAAGGAAGCAGAACAATTTGCTCTCTTAAGATACCTGAAAGAGCCATGACTAAATTTTATATGGTGTTTGTAAGCTTAAGCACACTGGAAAATATTACTACTAGGTAACAGAGTTAATCCCTAATAAGAAATAACCTGCTTGTTAATCTTGCTAATGAAATCTAAGCTCAACGGCCTCTTCATTATGTGGGCAATCCATCTCAAGTAGGCAATTATAGACACCTTCCCGATCCCTGCCTAACCTCCTGATGGAATTTCAAAATGGCGAATTGGGGCCGATTTAAGGAACATCTAAGCAATTGGTTTTCAGGGGACCTTGACCAAGCTGAGGCGGAACTAGTCAACGCCTTACAAGCCATAGCTACTCCTTCTCCTTTTGCAAGCAAGGACAAACTAATCACCACAACAGTTGGTACTACTGTGATAAAATCAAAGACTCAATCACCAACCCAATATTTTCAGTATAATCAACAGAACTCATACCATGCCCTCCAGGCAGTCAAGAAACATGTCCATGAAGAGACAAAAGAAATCAATAGTAAAAAATGGTTTGAATGGTGCGCCACTCTAGACGCCCACACCTCTGTGGGCCAGATATGGAGAAAAATAAACTACTTTGCCAAGAGAAGAACACCAAGGACCATCCCACACAAAGACCCTAGCAGGGTAGCAGAATAACTCTCCCTCAAATTTGCTGAGAGAGACAACTCCATTCAATTCCTCATCACAACAAGAAGAACCTTACAGCGTCTCACCACTGAAAGATGAGAAAAAATTAAACAGCTAACGATAGTAAAGACCACACCAATGCTCCCTTAACCCTAACTTAGCTGTGGATAGTGAGTAAGAGCTCAAAGAACACAGCACCTGGGGCAGATAGGATCACGTATTCTGATACAGAATCTCGAACCGCATAGAACTTGCTCTGCTCTTGCATATGAACTGCACATACACTCAAAGAGTCAGACCAGCTTCATGGAACCAGGCTGAAATCCACCCCATTCTCAAACCCAAGGTTCCAGAAAACCAATGCCCTATATCACTCCTAAGCTGTTTGAGCAAAACAGCTGAGAAGATGGTCCTCAACAAACTTCGCTGGAAGTGCCCACCCTTCCATAAGGACATGTTCGCATACCAGCCGAGCTTAGGCTCTTCTGAGTGCATAGTGTCCTTGCTATCATTCATAAACAAATGCTGCTGATTCATAGTTTTTGTCACTCTAAATGAGGCTTTCGAACTAACCAATGTGCCTGCTATACTCTCAGCCCTAGTAGACAAGCAGGTCAGAGGGTACCTTCTCTCCTGGATCAAGCTGAGTCTACTAAACTGCAGTGTTTGAGTGAAAGTGCAAGGGCACTCCTCCACCTTTTATTCACTGACACTTATCATATCTTGCCTTGAAATTATGGATGCATTTCGCATTGTTGATATCCTAGTTTACCTACTCCCACTCATCAACTAATTTCATTTTTACATGAAACAATACTTGCTTACATCCAGAGAAGTTTTCTTATGATACATTAAATTGCAATGACCCGCAGTTCTGTACTCCATAATATGATAGCATCTCTCCCACTGTCAAAATTTTGATTAATTCTTAATTCGTTACCATATTCTTCTTTTTATCATTTTGGTTCAAGTATTGGAAAATCTAATGCTTTCTGACTCACTTTAATATTTTTTATTAATATGCCTCTTACTTTTGCTGAGAAAGCATACGCTGCCTTTACTATAGCAACTGCATGCATTTCTGAACACAAATCTGCTGATACATTGACCCCTAGATATCTTTTACCAGAAAAGTTCTCAACTTCCTTTCATGCAAATGAATATATAAATGTGTCTTTTTTAAGTCTTTTCCATTCTCAGTATTTTTTCATATTGAAGCACAAAGCTACAATAACCAATTATCTAAATGTTCCTATAAACTGTCGAGATATGCATAATTTATTTGACACTATATTAATCTAACATTCTTTAAAAAAAAATTTGCATTATGTGCAAAGATAGTTAAAGCCAATAGTAGGAATTATTCTTTATCGACAACTTTCTAAATACTGTATATTCTAGCTTATGAAACTAACAAATAATAAAGAAATGAGGCTTAACTCTCTCTTTTGAAGATTGATATAAGTCTAACATTTTTCACCACATTGGAATCTCTTGAGATTCCAGCAACTTCTCAAAACTGATGCAAAATGCATCAGACAATGATACAGCATATCATGGATATATCATTAGATTCCACGCCTTTATGTGGATTTCATTCCATTGATGCACTGCATTACTGCCTGAAGAGTGGGTTGAGGGTAGCATATTCATTATTTTAATAATATCTGAAACTTTGTGCTTAGTTCCTCACAAAGCTCATCATTTGTCCCAGTGGAACAGTCTTCAGCTATTTTTAATATCATAGCGTATTCTTCCAGCTTCCATTTTACTCAGACAGAACTGATTGATGAGCTTGGGATTTTCCTTGACTCCCCTCTGTTTTTCTACATAGTTATTGATTTCTCACTCTCTTATACTCCTGCCAATTTTTTTTTACTTTGCCCTTTATACCTACTCTAGCATTTGTCTTTCTTCTTTTTAGATTCTCTACAATCACATTGGACCTAATCTCTGCCATCATTAATTCCTCTTGTAGATGGTATCTGCAAGAAACTAATTTCTTTTCTTCATAAATTTTACAACAAATGGCATACATCTCCTCAGCAAATTTGCTATTAAAGATATTCACCAAGTCAGTAATTTCAAAGTGCTCGCTTATTATCTTGTAACCTTTTGGATTGGTCTTTATATTATGTCAGTAGTCACCCTACTCTCAAAAAAAGCGTCGTCTATGTTATAAACCATCAACAACACACAGTGGACACTTTTTCCAACATGCAATTAATTTTCAGTCTTACATATCTCTGCAAATTAGATAAAGTATAAACTTTTAGCATTACCTGAACTCCCTTCTTGGTCTGAAAAGTTCTGTGAGATGTCAGATCAATAACCTGTATAACTACCTTGTAAATATGACAAGCCCCAAGACTTGTCTTGTAAAGATGAATAACCCTAAAGGACCCTGGGGCTAGTTATCTTTACAAAATCCAACTTGTGTACCCACAATTGGTCAATGTTTCCCATTTTTCATCTACAAAATATTTATTTTTCTTTTTGAGATGAACATAGGTAGCCCTGTGGTAGGGGCAGTCGGAGGAGTTGGCAGTTGTGAAGCGACACAGGTTGTGGAAGAGCCGGGAGGATGGGCTGTGGCACTCCAGCAGTGCCATCTGAACGGTCGCTAGCTCCCTCGTCATTGCCCATAGAGCAAAGTAATCCCCTTATTGTCGTCCTTTCTTGATGTCGGCTACCCCCCAATTAAAGGGGGAAACAGCCAAGGTAGATAGATAGATAGAGATGAACATACAAACGATGTAGAAACCTAATCCTCTTATTTGTTCATATGTTAAATTATAATTGGTATTAAGAAATAGATAATATAAATGCAAAAATGATGTCTGTATTCTTTATTAGTATGATTATATTGGAGTTAGTTAAAGAGCCTCTCTCTCCCAAAAGAGTGTAAAATTGCCGTATAGTTGAAAAAGTGTTGTTCTGAAAGTGGGACTCGTTTGTTTAACTTTTTAAGTGTGGAGATGGACACAGACAAGCTGGCCCTGGTGAATTAAGGCTAGATTCACTTCCTAACGTCCCGATGTGGGTTCGAACACGGATTTTCACTTACCAAGTCTCGCGCTTAAACCACTGCAATATTAGTGCTTCAAGAAACTCATACGATAGCAATGGAAAAAAAAATTTTTTTACTTACCTTGCACATGGAGAGAGAAAATCATTGAGATTCTCGGATCCGTGTTGACCTGGCATTGATACTGCCCAGAATCTCTTGGTTGACTAAACCTTTAATAGAGAGGCATGATTAAATGGATGCAGTGTACAATTTCCAAAATGTAAACTTTACATTCATATTTGCCTTTGTAAAATATTAGCATTTCTTTTCCAGTCTTAAGTAATAATAATAATAATAATAATAAAATTCAACAGTAATATATAAAATTATATTTTTGAAGTAAAATACAAAGGCTTTCGATAACTTGTACAGTTAACCACTTCAGTCACACTAAATGTTTCATATGTAAAAAGGTTACAAAGATGTATAAAATACTTAATAACAGTTGTTAAGGAAACCACTTATTGTTAAATATGCACTTGTAATATTAAGACTATATTTGTACAATAGTTAATTAGGTATTGCCATTGTTTTTGACAGTCCTTTGTGTAATGCACTCCGATATTCCAACTGTTGCCATTTTATTGCATTTTGGCCAAACCACATAACATTTTAAGTTACCACCAATTCGCAAGGCTTGTGGAGAGACTTCACATGGAGTCTTTACATATGGTGTACTGTGTCTGTTGTGTAAGGGCAATCATGAGGAATCATGCATATAATATCCCCCCTAACTATTTGAGGCTAAGCATTCATTAGTTATTACAGAACTGAACACATGAGCATTAGCAGAGCAATAACTAGGCTCAAACAGAGAAACATACAACCTGGTGTTATATAGCTGGCAAAGTAAAATCACATTTAGCTTCATCATTTATGAAAGCCTCTTCAGTTAATCAAATTTCACTGAAGATAATCCCTTGGGTGTGGGCCAAAACAATAAGCCTTCAAGTGAAGGCAAAGGTACCATTCAAAGACCCAATTACTAAGGTGCTGGCTGGATCTCTCCTGCCAGAATACCCCCGCATTTTTTGACCACTCGTAGGATAAAACATACAGAGGAGGGGATTTCCAGTCCCCCTGCTCAACTCCATTCAATCGACTATTGCAATACGCATGGGAACACAAAGTCTTTGTGTCATGTTATGTTCCCATTATAAGTTATATACTTGCTGTAATTTCGTTTATGTTTTATCATTTAATGTCACGTACATAATTGTTTTTTTATTCCGAAACTTTTTTGTTTAATTGCAGGAATGTTAGTTTGGTAATGTACTGAATAAAGTTTGGAAACCGTACTAACTGTTTCAGTCTCATTACATTATTACTATTATTATTATTATTATTATTATTATTATTATTATTATTATTATTATTATTATTATTATATTATAGGATTCAGTTTTACGTCACAAACTCCCTTTTCTACTAAGGGCTAGAACGGTTGCCTTCTTACGAAGGACTTGTTTTGGCAGATGTAATCGTTACCCTGAATGTATGCCACGTCACGGACTGAGGTTAGTAAGGGCATACACTCAGGTTAACGATTACATCTGCCAAAACAAGTTCTTCGTAAGAAGGCAACCGTCCGAGCCCTTGGTAGAGAAGGAAGTTCGTGACGTAAAACCGAATTCTATTATTATTATTATTATTATTATTATTATTATTATTATTATTATTATTATTATTATTATTATTATTATTATTATTATTATTATTATTATTATCATTATTATCATTATTATTATTATTAGTAGTAGTAGTAGTAGTAGTAGTAGTAATAGTTGTAGTTGCAACAGTATAATACTTGAGCATATAGAGTGTATGCAAGAATAAACTGACAATAAACTACTCTCTCTCTCTCTCTCTCTCTCTCTCTCTCTCTCTCTCTCTCTCTCTCTCTCTCTCTCTCTCTCTCTCTCTCTCTCTCTCTCTCTCTCTCTCTCTCTCTCTCTCTCTCTCTCTCTCTCTCTCTCTCTGCGGAAAAATAATGTAGTTAGTGCTCGGCTCAGAATGGGGTATCGGCCTTTATGGCAGGTCTCCCAGACTCTAGATATGCCACAGTACACCTCCTGTACATTATGCGACCGAACTAATGCTAACACTCTTGACCACTATTGTCTTCAGTGCCCCGCAGTGAGAGATGTTTTACCACGAGGTCAGAACTTAATACAGATCTGCTCATTTTTACTTAATGATGACAACCTTGATGTTATTCTTGCTCGTTTTCCTCACTTTGGTGGCCATTAATTATATTGAATTATACATATATTTTCTGTATGTTGCTATATAATTCTGTTTGTGCATTCTGCGTTTCTCTGAGCTTTACTTTTGCATATAATGTACTCTATGCTGCCATTCTGTGAGTTGTGTGTTAGTATGCAGCAATGTTTTATCAATATGTACACCTCCCTGTAAACCATGTTCAATTCTTGGTTTTATATCCATTTGAAGCATTATTTGTATGAACTCATGTAATGTCTGACGCCTTGGCGCAATAAATTAATAAAATAAAATAAAATAATAATCTCTCTCTCTCTCTCTCTCTCGTTCCTAATATATTTGCATATAAAATGTACTGTTCTCTAGACAAAAGAGACACAGAGAAAAATCATCCTTCCTACCTGATATGCAATGTCCAATTTTCCGATCTGTGTGAGTGAAGGGCTTGGAATCTCTGATCAGAGGCAAAGGTGTGTAATCCAGAAGTTAACACATGCAAATCTCTCCGCCTAATCCATGAAACCTGAAAGAAAAATTATTCATTTGAATATACTGAATCAAGTTAGGAATTGAATATAAAATATTTTTTTCTTTATGATTGCGACATCAGGACAGGCAAGAAAATTGTCCTTATCAATCCTGGGCACCAAGAAAATACTGAAATGAAAAAAGTAGAAGCTTAAAGACAATGCAGAAGTAAGAGACTGATACACAATAGGAAAAGGACAAGCTGAAAGAATTGTCAAATTAATAAAGACCTAGAGATATGGCAGGATTAGGCCCTAAGATAATGATAGATCCGTTTTTGAAGGACGAGAATTCATAAGAATTAGGAAAAATAGAAGAAGGAATTGAGTTCCAGACTCTGGAGATGGAAGGGAAGAAGCAGTCACTGCACTGACCAATCTACAACCTACAAATCTCCTAACAGTACCTATGAGACAAGGTTGCTTGGGGGGTTCTACACAGCTTCGGCAGTGGGGGGGGGATGCAACTCGTCAACTCATCAGAACAGCGATGGAAGTAGTAACGATAGAAAAAAGAGAAAGGGATGATACCTTACGAAGAAGAGAAAGCTAATTGAGATCAGAAGTAAGAGAAACGAGTTCAATCTGCAGCTATAATAGAGAAGACTCAACCTTTCATTTGCAGAGATGAGAGAGCAAGGACTTTTATTTGAGAACTTTAGCTTGCAGCTACATAAGTATGGTACCTGATGATATGTACTTTATATATTTCTGATGTGTACTACACCATAATCTGCAACACTTTGCATTATAATTGAAAAGTAACTGGGATGTGGGAAGATTATGCTACAGACAACAAAGATGGTACCTATCATCAAAAAGGAAAGGAGAATCAGAGTTCAAACTCTAGGCCAGTTTCATTGACTGATACATTTTGCATAGCTATTGGAAAACTACTGAGAAAAAACATCCATTATCACTTGGAGTCCATCACTTTTTGTCAGTCAGATAACATCGCTTCAGAAAAGGCAGGTATAGGTTTACAATTTTACTGGAATTTCATGATGAGATAGTCTAAGGAAGAAAAGGTTAGTTAGACTGCATAGTCTCAGATTTCTAGAGAGTGTCTTTGATACAATCCTACATAGGAGACTTGCAAGGAAATGCAAATAATGTCAAAAATAAGTGGAAATGTCTTGGAGTGGGTAAAACAATCAGAGGGAAGGGAACAGAAGAGTCAGAGTAAGTCATGCAATGTCTGACTGAAAAAAGCTTAGCAGTAGGTTTCCATAGGGGTTGTTCTCTTTTGTTTAAAATGATTCGGTAGAGTATGAACTTGTATTCTTACATGATAGAACAAATCCAATGCACCAATACATTTTTAAATGTTCTCAAATAATCTACCTTCCTTGTCAGAAACCGAACCTGGGAACTCTAAACTTGAACTCCATTACTTAGTCTACTGTACCACAAGTCAATGCGCTACCAACTACACCACAGAAGGTTAAAAGGAATTAAATGCAAAAATGAATTCACGATTGAGGTTGGGGAATGTGTAATATGAACATAGTGGCATTCAGATAGAATACATTCTTTCCTAAGTATAGCAGATAAAAGCTGTAAGGTCTGATTCCTTTTAACCTTCTGTTGTGTAGTTGGTAGCGCCTTGACTTAGTAATTATAAGTCCTAGGTTCAAGTCCCGGTCGGGGTAAAAAATTATTCATGTTTTCACATATGTAATGTGCTTATTTGGTTATATATATATATATATATATATATATATATATATATATATATATATATATATATATATATATATATATATATATATATATATATATATATATATATATATATATATATATATATATATATATATATATATATATATATATATATATATATATATATATATATATATATATATAATATATATATATATATATATATATATATATATATATATATATATATATATATATATATATATATATATATATATATATATATATATATATATATATATATATATATATATATACATATATATATATGAAAGAGAAAGTATAATATAGTGCATGGTTAATAATAAAACTACACAAACCTCCTACCTAAGAGTATAAAAAAAAAAAAAAAATAAGAAAAAAAAAAAACATTAGGAGCTGGAAGTAAATAAACTGAGTGCGTGCGTGTGTGCGTCGTACCTTTTTGTCCCCCAGTTGTGCTACTCGACAGTGGAGATAAGCCGATTGTCCTTCGAGTGCCGTGACTGTTTTTGTCACAGGTGGCAGAAAATAAGGATGAGTGTTCAAATGTGGGATGCCCTGTTCCAGGGTGAAACCTGTTCAAAATAATAAATACCAATTATAGTTTTACATTTAATCCAAATGAAGAGAAAAAGACACGTAGAAAATGCAAATGGATCTTCTGTTGACATTTGCTTCTTCTTTAACTTTTTTATTTTATTTTGGTATTTCGAAAGTTAAAATTCAGCTTTACCTTTTATTGAGCGAAAGCTAGAATATTTTACCAGCTTATGAATCTTTAAGAGTACAAGAAAAAATATAAGGTAAAGTAAGATTGTGTCTATCTTTCAAATACGGTGATGTATGCTAAAATACTATATTATTCAGTAGAGTTAGATGCAGAATGCTCCAAGCCAGATTAAATCTTGTTGCAGTTAAATAAAAATGAATATATTTTTTAAAAGCAACAATGGCTTCCAGCTGTGATGATAACTCACTTATATCAAAATTGTCGAATGTTTTTCCCCACGAGAAGGAAAAGCCGTTCAGAGCAGACAATTTGATTTTAAGCAGTTAAATATCGAAAATGTTACATACTCACTTTATATAAACACAGACACATTAAATATTTACATATATATATATATATATATATATATATATATATATATATATATATATATATATATATATATATATATATATATATATATATATATATATATATATATATATATATATATATATATATATATATATATATATATATATATATATATATATATATATATATATATATATATATATATATATATATATATATATATATATATATATATATATATATATATATATATATATATATATATATATGCATATATATAAATATATATATATATATATATATATATATATATATATATATATATATATATATATATAGTTGGTTACGATCGCGGTTTTTATATTGGCAGTCTTCATGTATAATTTTTCAAAATATCTTACAATCACTTTTTCATTATTGTTAAGATTATGAATAAAAAGGAAAATTTAATAGGAATCGAAACGTTTTGTACAGCTTTGTACATTATCAAATGATGAACTAGATAGTAGTGGTTGAAGTTATATATAATATCTAATATCCTCCTTTATTTTATATCCACCAGAAAGATTCAGTATCTCTGCTAATGCCCAGAGTTATATGATAAGAAGCTTCAAGCATCCTTATCTCTATACTCTGTTATTTTACTTTTAGAATTGGCAGAGTAATACAATCTGGCGTGTGCACATTCTTGGAAGGAACTAAAATATATCTATATATATATATATATATATATATATATATATATATATATATATATATATATATTATATATATATTATTATATATATATATATATATATACTCACAGAAGGAAAGGGATAACTGCAAGTCAGATTAAGCTTAGAGGATTAAGTTAATCCGATTATAAAGTTACCATTTGGTTTCTCTGTTCCTTTGCATATTCAATTATACCTATAAAGCCTTCCCTTGTACTAGGAAACAATTGCAAGAAACAAAAAACTCAAACATCTATTCCTTTGCCAGCAATTGTTATATTGGTAAGTTGCTACTTTATATATATATATATATATATATATATATATATATATATATATATATATATATATATTATATATATATATATATATATATATATATATATATATATATATATATATATATATATATAGTATGTTGGCCATGTTACCAGCAGCCCGTTGAAATACTACGAGTGAAAGGTTTACGGATTCAACTAGGACTGGTCTAGACAGCTCTAAGTTGAGTCTTCCTTCAGGACAGTTCTTTCCTTATGCCTACATCTACACCGAATATTCTGGTGTATACGTTACACATCTCTTGCTATCCCATTACATTTGACAAGTCACAACACTCCCCATATCTGTTCTTTTTGCATCTTTTTCCTCATATTTGCTATATTTATGGAAGTTCCAAAGCTTATGGGCCCCAGAACCCGGCATAGAGGGGTGCTAAGAAACTCAGGGGATCATGCTGACTCCACTACTGGTTTGAGGGTAGACATGCCTGGTGGTAGTAATGGTTCTGCCTTAATCTTGCACCTCCTGATAGATCTGCTTCTTACACTCTCTAATATTTTAACATTCGAGGCCTGACCTCTAATCTTTTGTCTGTGGAACAGCACTTGGGCACTTCCCTCCCTAACCTCCTCCTTCTCTCTGAGACCCAGCTGTTTAGCAATGCTTCCAATGACCCATTTCAAATCTCACACTATAACTTGCATTCTCATTTTCGTTCCAGATGTGGGGTCTGTGCCTACCTCAACACTAAGACTCCTATTGCAAGGATCATGAACCTTGAATTTCATGACTTTGATGTTCTCTGACTAAATATTTATCTGTCTACTACAACTATATTCCTTTAATTCTGCTATTGTTCTCCAAACTCCACTGACTTTGTGTTTTTCTTTGAATATCTGTCCTCTTGCCATGAGCCCTTGCTATCTTCTCACCCACATGCTGAGGTACTCTATATTGGAGATTTCAATGTACACCAAAGTGAGTGGCTTAATTCTTCTCACGCTGATTTCGAAGGAGGTTAGTCCCTTGCTTTTTCTGCTACTCATGACCTGGAGCAAATTATCAAACATCCTACTCGTGTCCCCAATCTACATAAACATGCAGCCAACACTCTTGACTCATTTCTTACTTCTAACCCTTAAAACTACTCTTATTCTGTGCTTTCCCCTCCCGGTAAATCTGACCACATTTTGATCTCAATCTTTTCCATTTTCACTCCCCCTCCACAAGTACCTCCTACTCAGCATCGCCTTTGGCATATTCAGAGTTCCCAACCTGAGAATTTGAGTAACTTCCTCTTTTAACCACAGAAGGCCTAAAAGGGAAAGCAAGCTTAAAGCTATGGCTGCTATACCAGGAATGAACGCATTCTATCT
>JAXCGZ010017317.1:50000-55000 GCA_037179515.1 Halocaridina rubra | reverse complement strand
ATGATAAAGCTGCAAAATGGTAAATTTTTTCTTTCATTGTGAGAACTCAATAATCCCAGAATTGAAACACCACATTTACAATTTATAAAAAAAAAAAAACACACACACACAGAAAACTGGAAATGGAAATTACTTAGTTTCATTTAGTATATTGCAAGTCTAAGAGAGCTTTACCATTTGTTTTGTTCAAGTAGAGATGCTATCAATATAGATTGCTTTTGGGAGAGAGAGAGAGAGAGAGAGAGAGAGAGAGAGAGAGAGAGAGAGAGAGAGAGAGAGAGAGAGAGAGAGAGAGAGAGAGAGAGAGAGAGAGAGAGGCTAAAAACGACTGTTGTTGATGATAATGGTTTAGACTAGGGTAGGGTTGGAGGAGGTTGAGTAAATGTGTCTCCAATACAGTTGCCGTGGAAGGAGGATATGATCTTTCAAAAGAGACTCAAGCAACTCTCTCTCTCTCTCTCTCTCTCTCTCTCTCTCTCTCTCTCTCTCTCTCTCTCTCTCTCTCTCTCTCTCTCTCTCTCTCTCTCTCTCTCTCCTCTGTGTGCATGTGTGTGTGTGTGATTACCTAATTGTGATTACCTAATTGTGTTTACGGGATAGAGCCCAAAGCTCGTATCTTCCCGTCTCCTGATCGGTTCCATTTTTAGACTTAGTGATACTTATCGTACCTGTCCTTAAAACTATGGATTGAGATAGCATTAACTACCTCCTCGCTTAGCGAATTCCAATTATCAACTACTCTTACACTGAAAAAGTATTTCCTTACATCCTGCAAACAAGTTTTTTTACGAAGCTTCAAACTATGACCTCTAGTTCTAGAGCCAGCCATATCGAAATATCGATCCCTATCCACTCTATCATAACCATGAAGGAATTTAAAGACTGTCACCATATCCCCCCTTACTCTTCTAGCTTCGAGTGATGGCAAGTCTAATTCCCTCAGCCTCTCATCATAACCGAGATTGCATATTTCTGGCACCAGTTTCGTGGCATGTCTTTGAACTTTTTCAAGCTTAGCTATGTGCTTTTTCAAGTGCGGATTCCAAAAGGGGGCTGCATATTCGAGTTTTGGCCTCACATAGGTTACATAAATATTTCTGAACATTTCCTTATCCATGTGCCTGAAGGCTACCCTTACATTTGATAAGAATGCATATGCTGCCCTTACTACGCCATTTATTTGTATTTCTGGAGACAAATCTGCCAGTATGTTTACTCCTAGATCTCTCTCATTTTCTGTCTCTTGAAGTTGTACTCCAGCCACCGAGTAGTCAAGCTTGGGCCTTCTTGCACTTGTACCCATTCTCATTACCTTACATTTTGAAGTATTGAATTTCATTAGCCACTTTTCTGACCACTCATGCAGATTATTTAGATCCTCCTGAAGTTCTCTACCATTGTTCTCGTTTTTTACTTTCTTCACAATCTTTGCATCATCTGCAAACATATTCATGAATGAATTTACAGACTCTGGTAGGTCATTTACATATACAAGGAACAAAAGTGGCCCCAAAACTGAACCCTGTGGAACTCCACTACTAACTCTTCTCCATTCAGACACTGAGTGTCTTACTCTAACCCTCTGTTCCCTTCCTTCTAAGTAAGTTTTTATCCATTCCAAGACATTTCCACCTATTCTAGCCTTTGATTGCAGCTTCCTAATAAGTCTCCCTTGTGGAACAGTGTCAAACGCTTTCTGGAAGTCTAGGAATATGCAATCTGCCCAGCCCTCTCTTTCCTGTAAGATTTGGCTTACCTCATCATAAAATTCTAATAAGTTTGTTACTGTTGATCTTCCCTCTCTGAAGCCATGTTGCCTCACTGACAAAAAGTTGAAGGATTCCAAGTGTGAGTGTATGTGTGTGTGTGCTTTTTTCTGCCAAACATTTCATATACTTTAAAATGTCGATTGATACGGAGGAGACACAGTATAGGAAAGCTTTAAATTCCGATTGATTGTGCATCATTTTAACATCATTGTAAGCTTCCAGTGTCTGGTTACCTGAATGTCTTATCAATTAGAGTTATGAAACACAGATTCAATGTTTTTTATTATGATTAGTTTCAGTTAGCTTAAGAATGAAACCATATATGTGGATATATAGTTAAGGTGATGTCATCAAGAGAAAGATATAAAAATCGAAATTTCACGAATACTGGTTCCTATTAAATTTGACTTGACATTTGCATATTTCCTACTGCTATTAGAGAAAGCTAATGGGAAACCTGCTCTCTGACTGCACCCAAACGGTAGTCATTTCATGCCCTGCCATGATATCAGTTAGCATAATAATAACAAAGAGAAGAGGCATACTATGGGCACTGGGGACACAGATGGGTATCATATCCCTCAGACTCTAAAAGGTTGGGAATATCTAACGAAAGAAAAATAAAAATACATTAAAAAGTAAATAAATAAAAAGTGAGACTAAAGTTCATCTTGCATACCCTATTCTTACTTCGTGCACACTTACAGAACTTCTTAGTAAGTTCCCCATGTGGGATTGCATCATATGCCTTCTGAAAATCTAAGAATCGTATGGTCTAGACTAGAGAATATCATAAGCATCTACTGACTCGGTATGTTAGAGACGGAGAGGCAAGAATGATAAAGGTAACTTTTGATAGAAAGTTTGTTTGTTTGTTTGTTTGTTCCGGTTTTACGTCACGGACTCCCTTTTCAACCAAGGGCTAGGACGGTTGCCTTCTTGCGAAGGACGTGTTCTGGCAGATGTAATCGTTACCCTGAGTGCATGCCCTTGTTAACCTCAGACCTTGACGGGGCGCTAACCCTCGACCTGACGCCTCAGAGTCGCGGACGCTACCGCTTGAGCCACTGTGACCACTAACTTTTCTAAGAAAGATGAATATGAATTAATGTTGAGGGCAAAACATATATGAGCCTGTCAAGAATACTGGTCGGTGTTCATTCAGCCTTACAGTACAGAGGACGAGTTGGAGAATTATAAAAGCTGGTTGTTGGAAACAATCATGTTAACTAAAGGAAAGGAAAGAGAAGAAAAATATTTTTTTCAGGAATCATCCAGTATAAGAGGTCATAAAGAAAACTGTGCAGAACCAGGGAATAAGCTTCAGTTATGTTACTCTACACAAATGCTGCAGAAGTACCTGGTAATCAAGGATGGGATACATGACATTAAGGCAGATATAATAGCAGTTACAGAGATAAAATTAAGTAAAGAAATGAAAGGTGTCACAGGTTCTCATAAATGTCTCAAAATAATGAATGTTGAGAGATCTGAGAAGACTGTTGGAGGGATAGGGTTGCTTATGAGTGAAAGACTCCAGGCTGAAGAAGTATATTTTGCTATAAAGAGGGAGTTCAAGGAGCTTCCCGTCACACGTGCAAATGCTGATTCAATATGCATTATAAAAACTGTAGTATATAGCCCAACAAGAATTAGTAGAGATGATAGGAAGGTAAGGAAGGGAATAGGGGTACACTAAAAGTTAAATATTCAGTAGTAAACATCGCACTTGAGAATGAGTGTAAGATATTAATCATGGGGATTTTAATTACAAAGAAATGGTCTGGAATAGTCAGTAATAATTGTAAAAGAGTGTAGGATATTAATCATGGGGATTTTAATTACAAAGAAATGGTCTGGAATAGTCAGTAATAATGGTAAAAGAGTGTAGGATATTAATCATGGGGATTTTAATTACAAAGAAATGGTCTGGAATAGTCAGTAATAATTGTAAAAGAGTGTAGGATATTAATCATGGGGATTTTAATTACAAAGAAATGGTCTGGAATAGTCAGTAATGATTGTATGAGGGCAAAGGGATGGAAATACTGGAATAGGCCTAGGAGGATAAAAATTAGAGATGCCTGAAAAATTTCAAACGAGTGAGAAATTATTACCAAAGGAAAAGAAGATGAACTGTAATATGAACCAAAAGGCATTCAGAAATAACGCGTTCATTCGTGATATAACGTTTAGTTTTGAGGTTTGGTTCTTCTTTTAGACCATCAGTGGCGTAGTTGGTATCACCTTGGCACAGTAATTATGTGTCTTAGGTTCGAGTAGCCTACCAGTCAAGGGAAAAATATGATTCATGTTTGCACATATGTTACTGTGTTTTTTTTATTATTATTGATGTCTATGTTGAATTAGATTTAAATGAAATGCAAAAACAAAACTACGAGTGAGATTTGGAAGAAGCTGTAATATGAACAAAAAGGCATTCAGAGAGAATGCGTTCATTCCTAGCATAGCAGTTAGCTGTGAGGTTTGCTTCTTCTTTTAGACCTTCATTTGTGTAGTTTTTAGTGCTTTGGCAAGTAATTATGTGTCTTAGGTTCGAGTTCCGGTCAGGGGTAAAATATGATTCATGTTTGCACATATATTAATGTGTTTTATTGATTAATATATATATATATATATATATATATATATATATATATATATATATATATATATATATATATATATATATATATATATATATATATATATATATATATAACATGTAATAAATAAATCATTACTAAGGAATAGAATTACATTTATTTCCATTGGAGTAAATTTCGTAGCTGTGTATTGAATTAAATGGATTTAAACATATTACTATTTTTCTTTATAAGAGAAAATAAAGCATTGAAGAGTAATATCTTAGATATATTAGACTCAAAAACATGTAGTACAGATATTTATCATACCATTAGATATGCACTATTGATCAGACAGGTGACAGTGCAATTACTTTCTTTTACTGCATGTCCTGAACACCTGCCAAAATATGCTACAGAACACTATGTGATCAGAAATAAATGTGCTTACTTCGTCAAACCACATTTAGTTCTTGATGACACACTGGCTTCTATATGAACTGATGAGGGTCGGCTATTACAACCCAGAATTAATACCTCAGCTATTTCCAGTAGTAGGTTGGCTCCTGGCACCAGCAACCCATTGCGATGCTACAGCTCTAGGTTTTTTTGAACTTAAATAGGTCTGGCCAGGACAGTTCGATGT
>JAXCGZ010017317.1:42500-45000 GCA_037179515.1 Halocaridina rubra | reverse complement strand
GCGAGCTATTGGAGACACTGAGTCTCCATTTTCAAGCAGTTGAATAAACACTGCTGATAAAAACTCTGTTGGAAAAACAAAAACGTTTATTCAACTGCTTGAAGTTGGAGACTCGATGCCTCCGAAAGCTCGCATATCAATGTCTTCAAAAATCTTTTGCCAAATCTATTTCTGGAGAAAGAGATTTATTATCACTATGGGAGATGCTTCTCTCCATACACTCTTTAATCGGGATATTTGAGACATAGTATGTTGGGACATGTGTAAATTATGCAGTTTTCTCTTATGCTGTTCCCTTATATTAATTACTCAGAGATTCACTTACTTCACAATACATCAACGGACTACTCGGCCCAGCACTGAGGAAGAGTAAGAGTTAAACACTGGTTATTGAAGACTTACTGTTGGAAAAAGATATTTCTACCCCTATGGAAGTGGGGCTTCCAACCATTTGTCTTTTTCTACCAGAGTATTTCTACCCTAAAGGAAGCGGAGCTTTTGCAACAGAGTTTTTATCAGAAATGTCTACTCAGCTGTTTGAAGATGGAGACTCAATGCCTCCGAAAGCTTGTATATCAGTGTCCTCAAGAAACTTTTGCCAAGATTATATCCGGAGAGAGAGAGATTTATTTCCACTATGGGAGATTCTGCTCTCTATGCACTCTTCAACCGAGATATTTGTGGCATAGTATGTTGAGACGTGAGTAAATTATGCAGTTTTCTCTTATGCTGTTCCCTTATATTAATTACCATGAGATTCACTTTCTTAGAAAAAAAATATTCGTATATATATATATATATATATATATATATATATATATATATATATATATATATATATATATATATATATATATATGTTTATATATTATTGATATCATTATTATTGTTATTATTATTATTATTATTATTATTATTATTATTATTATTATTATTATTATTATTATTATTATTATTATTATTATTATTATTATTATCATTATTATTATTTTATTTATTATTATTATTATAATTATTTTATTATTTTTTATTATTATTATTGTTATTATTATTATTATTATTATTATTATTATTATTATTATTATTATTATTATTATTATTATTATTATTATTATTATTATTATCCTTATTATTATAATAATTATTATTATTATTATTATTATTATTATTATTATTATTATTATTATTATTATTATTATTAGTATCTTAATGATTATTGTTACTGATGTGGTTGCTGTTAATATATTTTTTTTAATAATGCGACTAAAGCATTTCACCTCCATTTCTTCTGAATAAAAGCTGTTGAATGAAAAATCATATCTTCAATAAACACTCACGGAGGAATCTATTACCACTCTCAAAATGTCTTTTTCTACTACGTTTTCTCATTTATTTTTTCTATTTTCTTGAGCATTAAACACATTTTGTCGAAAAAGTTCGTTCAATTTTTGTATGTATAGGTTAATATGATAAGCTTTTTTCAGTAATATATATCTGGACTGTCAGATTTCTGTAAAATAAGGCTACAGGACTCGCATCATTATCATTTATTACTGTGCATATCGTGAGTTCTGTTCAAGTAGTCACCGTGGCTCAAGCGGTAGCGTCCGCGACTCTGAGGGTTAGGTCGAGGATTCGCGTCCCACCACGGTCTGAGGCTAGCAAGGGCATGCACTCAGGGTACCGATTACATCTGCCAAAACAAGTCCTTCGCCAGAAGGCAACCTTCCTAGCCCTTAGTTGAAAAGGGAGTCCGTGAAGTAAAACCGGAACAACATCGTGAGTTCTGTTCAAGTGAGGAATTAAGCATCCTCTGCCTCCAGTAGATCATTCATTCTTTCTCACTTATTCTGGATTTTTTCTTCCATTCATCTGGGCCGAGCAAGAGACAAGAATACCGCCTCCATGTTCCATTACGTGTCACAAAAGCGAGAGAACCGGGATTTTCCGCACCGCATTTTCTTCCCACTTAGAGTCTTGGGATACCAACAGTTTCCTGTCAGTGAGACTCCAACCAGAACCATAGTAAATAGGATTGCTAGTGTACCTAGTTAAGGAAAAAAAAAGGAGGAGACTCGGAATGTACTTGTGAAATAAATATGAATTTGTTAACACTGAGTGGGACGGGTTGAGTAGGTCCTCTACTGAATGGATGAGTGGTTTGACTTTGCCAACCTCTTTACAGAGGGGCATAGCGACATTCATTAAACCTTCGTCAAATTCTATGCAAATTCCCTTTGATTATTAACTTTTATATGAACACTTTCATACTCAACTTAATTGACTTCTGCTGAAATTAAGGATTAGGGAATTTCAAGGTCATTTTTTTAATGTTATAATCACCTCGAGGGATTATATGTTATAATATATTTTGGTGAATGAATTTGTTCAATTATATATATATATATATATATATATATATATATATATATTATATATATATATATATATATATATATATATATATATATATATATATATATATATATATATATATATA
>JAXCGZ010017317.1:22500-30000 GCA_037179515.1 Halocaridina rubra | reverse complement strand
AAATCTGCCAGTATGTTTACTCCTAGATCTCTCTCATTTTCTGTCTCTTGAAGTTGTACTCCAGCCACCGAGTAGTCAAGCTTGGGCCTTCTTGCACTTGTACCCATTCTCATTACCTTACATTTTGAGATATTGAATTTCATTAGCCACTTTTCTGACCACTCATGCAGATTATTTAGATCCTCCTGAAGTTCTCTACCATTGTTCTCGTTTTTTACTTTCTTCACAATCTTTGCATCATCTGCAAACATATTCATGAATGAATTTACAGACTCTGGTAGGTCATTTACATATACAAGGAACAAAAGTGGCCCTAAAACTGAACCCTGTGGAACTCCACTACTAACTCTTCTCCATTCAGACACTGAGTGTCTTACTCTAACCCTCTGTTCCCTTCCTTCTAAGTAAGTTTTTATCCATTCCAAGACATTTCCACCTATTCTAGCCATTGAGTGCAGCTTCCTAATAAGTCTCCCATGTGGAACAGTGTCAAACGCTTTCTGGAAGTCTAGGAATATGCAATCTGCCCAGCCCTCTCTTTCCTGTAAGATTTGGCTTACCTCATCATAAAATTCTAATAAGTTTGTTACTGTTGATCTTCCTTCTCTGAAGCCATGTTGCCTCACTGACAAAAAGTTGAAGGATTCCAAGTGAAGAGAGATATGTTTCCTTAGTAGTTTCTCCATAAGTTTGCAAACTATGCTGGTCAAGGAAACTGGTCTATAGTTCAGAGCCGCATCCCTCCTTCCCTTTTTGAAGATAGGTATCACATTTGCTTGTTTCCAGCATCTTGGAATCTCCCCCGACTCCAGTGACTCCTTAAATATGATACTTAGTGCCACTGATATTGTGTTTGCGCATTTTTTAAGCACATGAGGGGATATGTCATCAGGACCTGTAGCTTTATGAACATCTAAATCCATCAGCGCTTTGCATACCTCTGTGGCTGTAAGGTTGATGTTCTCTAATACCGGCCCTTGAGCTTCTATCACTGCAATCTGAGGGGGTGGGGTATTTTCTACTGTAAATACTGACTGAAACTCCTTGTTCAATTCTTTGCAGATCTCTTCGTCCGTCTCAGTGATGCTTCCATCCGCTCTCTTTAGCCTTAAAACCTGTTCTTTTACCTTCAGTTTTCCTCTGATAAAGCTGTGGAAAAGCTTGGGATTTTCTTTAGCCTTCCTGGTGATGTCCCTCTCATAATCTCTCTCTGCCTCTCTCCTTTTACTTAGGTAGTCATTTCTTGCTCTTTTGTAGGTTTGCCAGGCATTTATGTTTTTTCTCCTCCTATACCTTTTCCAGCATTTGTCTCTCCACTCCTTAGCTCTTTTACACCCATTATCGAACCATTTCTCTCTGGCATGAATTACACCTACTTTGGTGACAGGTATGCAGCAATCTACTATCTTCCCATATTTCTCACAAAAGATGTCATACATTTCTTGTACAGATTTGTTGTAAAATAAGGTTCTCCAGTCAATAACTGCAAAAAGCTCATTCATTTTGATGTAATCTCCTTTCGGATAGTTCCTCCTCATGTCCTCAGTGCCTCTACCCTCAGGAAGAATGTCTTCAATGATATACTCCATCAACAACACACAGTGGTCACTCTTTCCAATTGGTGGTTTATACTCAATATTTTCAATATCCAACACATTATCTGTGAACACTAGATCAAGTAGTGATGGCTCATCCCCACCCCTGGCTCTTGTTGGTTCCATTACATGTTGGTGTAGGAAATTCCCTTGTACGCAATCTAGGAATCTTGCCCCGAATGAGTCCTCACCACTGTGTGGGTCAAGATTTATCCAATCTATCTCTTTATGATTAAAGTCTCCCATAATCAAAATCCTACATTTTTTCTCCCGTGCCATGTTAACAACTGAGTTTATGACTTCAATAGTACCTATATGACTTTCCTCATAATTTCAAGCCTATTTTGGTTCCTTGGTGGGTTGTATGCAACAGTTATTATAATGCTCTCTGACCCAGTATTTATGCGAGCAACAAGAAATTCCCTGAACTCACTTTCTATAGCCAAGGTTATTTCTTCAACTTGAATCCTCTCACTTATGAGCAGTGCTATCCCTCCACCAGTCCTCTCAGATCTTCCAACCCTTAGTATTCTGAAGCCCTTAGGAAAAACTGTGACACTGTTTATGTCCTCACTCAACTTAGTCTCTGTAATTGCTACTATATCTGCCTTACTGTTGTGAATCCTATCTTTTAATTCTACTGCCTTACCAGCTAATCCATCAGCATTTGTGTATAACAATCTTAATGAGGCCCCATCCCCTGATCTTCTGTCATTATCTTCTTTATCTCCCCTTTGTCTGGAAGTATTCTGTAACGAAAATTTTTCTTCTCTTCTTCATTTCTCTCATCATTTAACCTTCTTGCCTCTTGCAACAAGTTTTTGATCTTTCCCATCTCTTCCTGTGTTCTGTATCGTCTAATGAACACTTCTTTGCATTCTTGAAGGTCTTTTAGACTTTTTTTTCTCAACAATATTTCCCTACATGTTTCCCCTCTCTCAAAGGTTACTTTTGTTGGTCTCGGCTTTCCTTCCCTCGAATATTTACCTAGTTGGTGTATGTTTACAATATCCTCAGGACCACATACTACTCCAAGCTTTCTTATCAGGTCTACAACCTTAGCTTTATTTTCTTCAAGTCTCCCCTGCCATGTTGTCTCCTGGGATTCACTTATGCCTGAGATTACCACTGTCTTCTCCTTATCAAGTGCCTGTCTGATGAGTGGGTTTGCCCTTTCCATCACAACGTCTTTCATTTTTTCGATTACTGTCTCTTTATAGTCAACTGTTTGTATGTTTTCCAGTGCCACCACCTTTACAGCCTCTTTTACTGCCACATTCCCCTTTAGTGCATCAGCAAAGGACGTTTTCATGGCATCATTTTCCATATTCAGCTCCTGGAACTCTTTTCTGAACTGTTCAATGTTTTCCTTAATCTGGACATTCCAAGCAGCAATCTCGTCTCTCTCAGAAGAGAGCAGTGTGTGTGTGTGTGTGTGTGTGTGTGTGTGTGTGTGTGTGTGTGTGTGTGTGTGTGTGTGTGTGTGTGTGTGTGTGTGTGTGTGTGTGTGTGTGTATTGAAAATGTACCATTGTTAAACAAATCACATTTGCATTTTCTGTGGGAAATTTAGGGAATGCTTGCAGGGGAAAAATATAATGTTCAGTAGTGTCCTTATTATAACTCCCAGGCTTAATATATACGAAAAACAACTAAAGATCATTTGATCCCTGAAAACCATTAATAATTCCTTATTATCTATACAATAATGAGCTCATGATATATGTATAATTTCTATGTATATTCTAATAAGAAATATCAACATATTTTGGGCTTCGCGGTATGCAATACTTAAAGTACTCGACTCGAAATATGATAAACCCATATTCAAACCCACCTATGGGTGTTATGAAGGGCATCTATCATTAGTTCCCCAAGTCCAATCTGTCCTGCGTCCTCTCGAAATGGAATTGAGATTAATAATGACAAATAATATAACATATTCTATACCTAATAGTATGAGCAGGACTTTGGGTCACTGTAATGAAAGAAATTTGTTTGCTGATAAATTTTGAAAATATTCTTATGTGAGCTTCGCAAACATGAGGAAATGTTCTTAAATGAGTGACATGCCTTATGCATGGAGCTTCTATATACTCATCCATTAATTTTCAATTACATCTGAGAAAGAAAAATGAGAAATGATATATTAAGAATTATTTATATTATTGGGGCTCCAGATAAAGAATCTTTCCCTAAAAAGTGAAAAAATATCCTTTCTTCGTTTATTTCAGTTGACATATTGCTCAATAAAAGGTGTATAGCAATATTACGAATAAAGTTAATTCTAGAGCAATTCTTCAGTTGTGTGATATAGATTAAAAAGCCTCATCCAACAATCCATAGTGATTTCCTAACAAGAAACACACACACACACACACACAAAACAAGGCTACTCATCCAGTGAGTAGATCTACTTGTTAGTTGACCCCGATGCCTATATACAAGAAGCCAGTGAGTATATTTACTTGTTAGTTGATCCCCAATGCCTATATACAAGAAGTCAGTAAGTGGAGTTACTTGTTAGTTGATCCCCAATGCCTATATACAAGAAACCAGTGAGCGGATTAACTTGTTAGTTGATCTCCAATGCCTATATACAGGAAGCCAGTAAGTGGAGTTACTTGTTAGTTGATCCCCAGTGCCTATATACAAGAAACCAGTGAGCATATTTACTTGTTAGTTGATCCACAGTGCCTATATACAAGAACCAGTGACCGGATTTACTTGTTAGTTGATCCCCAATGCCTATATACAAGAAGCCAGTGAGTGGATTTACTTGTTAGTTGATCCCAAATGCCTATATACAATAAGCCACTGAGCGGATTAACTTGTTAGTTGATCCCCAATGCCTATATACAAGAAGCCGGTTAGCAGATTTACTTGTTAGTTGATCCCCAGTGCCTGTATACAAGAAGCCAGTGAGTGGATTTACTTGTTAGTTGATCCCCAATGCCTTTATAGAAGAAGCCAGTGAGCAGATTTACTTGTTAGTTGATCCCCAATGCCTATATACAAGAAGCCAGTGAGCGAATTTACTTGTTAGTTGATCCCCAATGCCTATTTACAAGAAGCCAGTGAGCTGATTTACTTGTTAGTTGATCCCCAATGCCTATATACAAGAAGCCAGTGAGCTGATTTACTTGTTAGTTGACCCCCAGTGCCTATATACAAGAAGCCAGTGAGCGGATTTACTTGTTAGTTGATCCCCAATGCCTATATTCAAGAAGCCAGTGAGCGGATTTACTTGTTAGTTGATCCCCACTGCCTATATACAAGAAGCCAGTAAGCGGATTTACTTATTAGTTGATCCCCAATGCCTATATACAAGAAGTCAGTGAGCTGATTTACTTGTTAGTTGATCCCCAATGCCTATATACAATAAGCCAGTGAGAGGATTTACTTGTTAGTTGATCCCCTAATGCGTATATACAAGAAGCTAGACTACTTCTTAGATCTATGCATCGGCTATTTTGATCAAATTTAGACACATTTTCGTTCAGACTCTTCTTGACATCTGTGGGGATTTTACTACATATTGAAGGTATGGTGGAACAATTAATATTGCAATAATACCTCTAAAGGTATGGAATCCTACTGTTAAATATTCTGTAGAATAAAAGTGAGAAAAGTAAGAATTTATGAAAGTAATCAGTGAATAAAATAATTAAAGAATGGTTAAATAATAAATAAATAAATAAATAAATAAATAAATATCTAGGCAAATATATATATATATATATATATATATATATATATATATATATATATATATATATATATATATATATATATATTTTTTTTTTTTTTTTTTTTTTTTAAATATATATATAGATTACATAAATGCATGAATAAATAAGCAAGATAAAAACAAATAAATAACTAAGTAGATAAAAGGCTGAAGTAATTGAACAAATGAATAATTACCGTCATTGTAAATACTGAGAAATAAACTATTCATTTGGAACTGTATATGTATAAAAAAAAAATTGTGTGTTTCTTTTTTTAAGTAAAATCTCTTTCAAACATCGAAATAAGATACCAGAACTGCGTGGAGCCATTTCCAATTATTTTCCGGTGTTATGCTATATGTTCTATTACAATATTAGTCATCTCAGTTGATTCAAAATGTTCTCTACAAAGAAACAAAGTAAGAAAGCAGCTTAAAATAGGGTAATTTCAACTTTACATAGGTTTAGGTTAAGTTAGGTTATGCTAAGTGATTTTGCTTTATAATTATAAACTTAGAACATTGGCGATGGACCGCACTCTACCATAGAAATTAGGCGGTATATCACATACTATAAAGGACTCATCTTTTCTGCTGATTGTTGTTCCGGTTTTACGTCACGGACTCTCTTTCCTACCAAGGGCTAGGACGGTTGCCTTCTTGCGGAGGACTTGTTTTGGCAGATGTAATCGTTGCCTGAGTGCATGCCCTTGCTAACCTCAGCCCGTGACGGGGCGTGAACCCTCGACCTGACGCTTCAAAGTCGCGGACGCTACCGCCACGGTCACTACTCATCTTTTCTGCTAAATTAGTAAAAAAAAAAAACACTTAAAACAATGAGCTGAGAACAATAACATATGCAGTAAAAGGCTTTCAAAGACTTGTCACAAAAGAAGACAAAAAAAATTTTTCTTACTGGTCGGGTAAATGAGCTTGAGAAAAAACAAGTAAAAAAAGAAAAAGGATGTGCAGGTAATAATGAGTAAAACCTCACAGAATAGGAAAACAGTGAAAAAGTTTCCATTACAAGGAGAGCCTTTTACTCACTGCACGAAGCAAGTGGGGAAACTTTGTGTCATTAAGGCCGCTTTCACACCAAAGTGGCACGTCGCACGTGGCATGCCACGTGGCATGCCACTTGAAAACGAACATCTGGAAATATATGAAACCTTTCACACAGAAGTGGCGTGATACGTCCCGTGTGCCACTTGCGACTTTTTTCAAATGGCGTACCACGTGGCATGCCACGTGCGACGTGCAACTTTGGTGTGAATGCGACCTAAAATATTAGACACATCACAAAGCTCTTCCACAATAAGAACAAAGAAGCTTCTTGTAATTACCCCCCCCCCCACTAATTATTTTGGTTGCAAAGGCTGATGAGGTGTAATAAGTTTCCAGGACATTAAAAGCCCCAAATGACAAGTCTAAGCTACAATTTTTTTGCCGTTAATCAAAATATACAGTTCTTTGATTATCTATCAACTAATGGAAACCAGATGAAGGTTTAAAACCATGGAAGACGCTCCGTGTTGGTTAAGCTTAGGGGCACTTTTGCCAATAACAAAAGAATGCAAAATAATTTAATTATGATACCCTATGGTATCACTACCCAATACACCCCTATACCAAGGTGTCTCAATAAAATGACAAGTTATATTATTGTAATTGATTTCGGTCACATGAATTCAAACCAGATTGAGAGTGATTTTTCAAAGCTAAATATATATAAATAATAAATCCCGCTTATTGCCCTTTCATTTAAGTTAGTTAGTTCCGGTTTTACGTCTCGGACTCCCTTTTCAACCAAGGGCTAGGACGGTTGCTTTCTTGCAAAGGACTTGTTTTGGCATATGTAATCGTTACCCTGAGTGCATGCCCTTGCTAACCTCAGACGTGACGGGGCGCGAACCCTCGACCTGACTCCTCAGAGTCGCGGACGCTACCGCCTGAGCCACGGTGACTACTGGCTTTTCATTTATGCATACTTCATATATCCATACCAAAAGGGAAGAGTTTGATATTTTGGTCCCAACACTATTTATCTCGCCTTACTTCAGTCATGAGTCTTTTCAGCCTCAAAGACCCTGAGGGACATGACGTCGCTTCCGATAAGGTGTGAGAGAGTTGACCAACATCTTATGGATCACTCATGGACTGGATAAAAGCATATTTA
>JAXCGZ010017317.1:10000-17500 GCA_037179515.1 Halocaridina rubra | reverse complement strand
AGACAGACAGACAGACAGACAGTCAGAAATGTCTTTTTAAAAAGTTTTGCAAGACATAAATTTAGTCCTAGCAACATTGCATGCCTTCCGTGCCTGCAGGCTGGGAGAGTTTTGGTCGATATATCCCAAGGCAAAGAAGGTTGAAAATCTTATTAAAGTTATGCCGTTATAATCCTTATCCAAGTTTACCATCCGTTATGGTATTAAACCCTGGTATTGTCCGTTAAGGTCGAGCTTCCCCTCGGTCCTTGTCATCCCACATTTCACACGGACGATCATAAAAGGAAACCTGACAACCAAGATGTTGATACTTTTTTCACATTTCCTCTGTACACGATATTCAATATAGTTAGTTAGTTAGTTCCGGTTTTACGTCACGGACTCCCTTTTCTACCAAGGGCTAGGACGGTTGCCTTTTTGAGAAGGACTTGTCTTGGCATATGTAATCGTTACCCTGAGTGCATGCCATTGCTAACCTCAGACCGTGACGGGGCACGAACTCTCGACCTGACGCCTCAGAGTCACGGACGCTACCGCTTGAGCCACGGCGACTACTACACGATCTTCAATATAAATAGATATTCAAGTACGAAAAGAGGAAATGAAGCAAATACTGACCCCTCTCAAGGTCCATAAAACAGAGGTTAGGTTAGGTTACGTTAAAGTTTTAACCAAGGTTAGACTTAGCAAATACTGATCCCTCTCATGTTCCATAAAATAGAGAAACAGTTTACAAGACAAGGTTAATTTCATTACAATATCCAGTAAGGCTTCGACTGCATTTGAACTATATCTACTATGGACATATAAAATATCTTATTAAAATATAAAAACAAAATTAATAATTGCACGGTATGTCGTATATAGCAAGGCTTCGAATGCATTTGAACTATATTTACTATGGACAGATGAAATATCTTATCAAAATCTATAAACAAAATGAATAAATGCACAGTATGTTATATATAGCAAGGTTTTGAATGCATTTGAACTATATTTGCCATAGACATATAAAATATCTTATCAAAATCTATAAACAAAATGAATAATTGCACGGTATGTCGTATATAGCAAGGCTTCGAATGCATTTGAACTATATTTTCTATGGATATATAAAATATCTTATTAAAATCTATAAACAAAATTAATAAATACACGGTATGTCGTATATAGCAAGGCTTCGAATGCATTTGAAATATATTTACTATGGACATATAATATATCTTATTAAAATCTATAAACAAAATTAATAATTGCACGGTATGTTGTATATAGCAACGCTTCGAATGCATTTGAACTATATTTTCTATGGACATATAAAATATCTTATTAAAATCTATGAACAAAATTAATAATTGCACGGTATGTCGTATATAACAAGGCTTCGAATGCAATTGAACTATATTTTCTATGGTCATATAAAATATCTTATTAAAATATATAAACAAAATTAATAATTGCATAGTATGTCGTATATAGCAAAGCTTCGAATGCATTTGAACTATATTTTCTATGGTCATATAAAATATCTCATTAAAATATATAAACAAAATTAATAAATGCACGGTATGTCGTATATAACAAGGCTTCGAATGCATTTGAACTATATTTACTTTGGACATATAAAATAGTTTATTAAAATCTATAAACAAAATGAATAATTGCATGGTATGTCCTATATAGCAAGGCTTCGAATGCATTTGAACTATATTTACTATGGTCATATAAAATATCTCATTAAAATATATAAACAAAATTAATAAATGCACAGTATGTCGTATATAGCAAGGCTTCGAATGCATTTGATCTATTTTTACTATGCACATATAAAATATCTTATTGAAATCTATAAACAAAATTAATAAATGCACGGTATTTCGTATATAACAAGGCTTCGAATGCATTTGAACTATATTTACTATGGACATATAAAATATCTCATTAAAATATATAAACAAAATTAATAAATGCACAGTATGTCGTATATAACAAGGCTTCTCATGAGTATGAACTATATTTATATCTTATTAAAATCTATAAACAATATTAATAATATTAATAATGTCATAAATTGCTTTTTGACCTAGTTCCTATTGTCTAAATTTTCCTTGGAAGACTAAGTCATCCGTCCACTATCTTTCCACTTCGTTAGACAAACTACATTATCATTTAATCAGAAGTAATGAGTATTCAGAAACCAAATGAGGTCAGAGGAGTGGGAGGTAGTCTAGAGGCTATTAGTATGATTGAGTGCAAGACTTGTAATTTATTGCAAAGACGTAAGAAAATTTAAGATTGGGAGGAACAGTCTTTCTTATCGAAGATCCATCGTGACCAAGTGGAGTTTCATATGGATTCCGATTAAAAGAGATTGGAACATCTCCAACATTCCATTATTTATTTATTTATTTATTTAAGATTATTTAAGATTGGGAGGAAGAGTCTTTCTTATCGAAGATTCATCGTTACCAAGTGGAGTTTCATGTGGATTCCGATTAAAAGAGATTGGAACACCTCCAACATTCCAATATTTAATTATTTATTTATTTAAGAAAATTTAGATTGGGAGGAACAGTCTTTCTTATCGAAGATCCATCGTTACCAAGTGGAGTTTCATTTGGATTCCGATTAAAAGAGATTGGAACACATCCAATATTCCATTATTTATATATTTTTTCTTGATAAAGGATATTTTATGTTGTATACAAATGATTAGCATCAGTACAAATCATATGGGAATTTGAGGGGCAAATTGTATGAGTAAAGCAACTTCTCTCCCTCATCTGGAGATGTAGTCGTATACGAAACTTAGTATATATGAAAGATAAATTTTTCATCTCTAATCATAATGAAAACTTAGACCTTTAAAGCTTTGTTCACTCACTCAAAGAAAAATATGAATTAATAGGTATATTATATGAAATCTAAACAATGACTTTATTCGATATTACGAGAGGAAAACTAATTAATTCATTGAAATATTTAACATTTGATGATACTTAAAGTTGTTGTTGTTGTTGTTGTTGTTGTTGTTGTTGTTGTTGTTGTTGTTGTTGTTGTTGTTGTTGTTGTTGCCGTTGTTGTTGTTGTTGTTGTTATTGTTGTTGTTGTTGTTGCTGCTGTTTTTGTTATTATTGTTGTTGTCGTTGTTGTTGTTGTTGTTGTTGTTGTTGTTGTTGTTGTTGTTGTTGTTGTTGTTGTCATTGTTGATGATGATGTTGTTCTTGTTGTTGTTGTTGTTGTTGTCGTTGTTGTTGTTGCACTTTTTTCTTTTTCTTCTTCTGTTCCTCAGATATTCACGTGTTCATGGGGGTTCCCTAAACATGGCATGCCTCATCTATTTAGTTCTTTGAAATGACCATTTACTTCCATAATCTATTCTTTGCCATATTATCATTTTTATAATCAATTCCCCATTTTTCAGTCTCATTTTATCCTGCGTCTCCATATCTATCGTTATTTTCATCTTTCTTTCTTTCTTCGTCTTTATTTATGTCGGCTACCCCCGTATTGGGGGAGACAGCCAAGGTAGATAGATAGATAGTTTTGCCTTTCTCATTATGTGCCCGTTGAACTTCAACTGTCTCTCTTGAGGTTTTTTTGATAATTCCTCTTCTCAATTGTCTCTCTAATTCTCTCGTTCATAATTCTATCAATGTCAATCACTCTCCACATCTGTTGTTACATTTCCATTTTTTTTTTATTTCAATGATCATTTCACAGCTTTTCGTCATCATTTCTGGTCTTACTAACATCTTTTACATATGGAATTTGAGTCTGGCATTTATCTCTCAATCACTCAACATTCACAATACTTATTCCAGTTCTTCCAGCCTAAATGCACTATATGCCATATTTCCGACTTCGACTCTCCATCTTCTTCGATCCTTGATCCAAAGTGTGCAGGCCTACTCCCCGTGAGTTTTGCTCCACGCTTTGCTAAGGCTTGTTGAAACTTAAACATTAATTTTTCCTGGTCATCCTCAGGCATTTCTCTTCCATTGACCACTTGCACTCTTCCAGTTTTCTTCCAACCACTTTTTTACTTGCGCTACAGAGCACAAAGTCATCAGCAAATAATATGCTGCAAGGAGTTTGTATTAGATTCTCCACCCACGGATGGGTGGAATGGGTCATGGAGGACCCATAGAGCGGTTTCCAGCCGGCACAGACCCCAACCCCCCCACTGTGATGCCCAGCCACAGCAATAACCTCCCCAGTAAACAGCTTAAACTCTCTTGCCTGGACAAGGCGCGATCCCCCGACTTCTCGAATGCGAGGCCAGTGCTTTACCACTGTACTAGCCAAGAGCCTAACGCAAGGCGCTTAATCTTTTACTTCTCTTGTCATAAATTTCTTTTAGTGCAGAATAAGATTTTTTTTTATTGTGACACCAGGATGGGCCAAAAAATAAATAAATCTACCATCATCGAACCGATGCATTAAGAAAACATAAATAGAAACAGAAATGGGAGTATTGTGATTTGTCAGATGTGAAGGGATAATAAGAGATGTGTAACGAATATCCAAGAATATTCGGTGTTGATTAGGGTATAGAAATAGATCCATATCTAAAAGAAGACTTAACATCGAACTGTCCTTGACAGTCTTATTCAAGTCCTCATGACGGAGTTAAGGTAGACCCTTGATGGGGTTACAGTAGATCCTTGATGTAACCCGACCAGAACTTGTATCTTGCATATTGTTCCTAAACTACTTCCCACATGAGTCTGGGATTTTTCATACTTTGCCTTGATTATCTTACCTTGGTCTTCTGACATATCCTTCTTTCTCATGCATTTCATCACTTCTGAAAGGGTCACAAAATCAAGAGCTTTAAATGAATATATGCAATGCTCGCCCCTTTCTGAAATACTCAGTATTTTTCCACCACCTGAACTAATTCAAAAACTTTTTCTGCTGTTGTATCTGCATGCATAAAGCCAAACTGTTCTTGTTGCTCTGGCGACATCCTTCAAAGCCTTTGTATCATAAACTATTTCAATATTTTCACTATAAGTTTATATTATTATATTTTCCACAGGCTCGATTGTCTATCATTTATTTATATATTGGTAAAATAATAGTCTCTTAGACTTTCACTCTTAAGATATGTCGGTAGCTTCATCCTCATCCAAGCTTCTGCTGGTATTCCATCGATTCTTGTACCCATTCCATTCTTATAAGTACCTGTTTCAGTTGGTATTCCATCGGTCCTTGTACCCATTTTATTCTTATAAGTACCTGTTCCCATTGATATTCCATCGGTCCTTATACCCATTTTATTCTTATAATTACCTGTTTCTGCTGGTATTCCATCGGTTCTTGTACCCAATCCATTCTTCTGAGAACCTCTATCAGCTGATATTCCATTGGTTCTTGTACCCATTCCATCCTTATAAGCACTTCTATCAGCTGGTATTCCATCGGTTCTTGTACCCATACCGTTCTTATAAGTACCTCTTTCCTCTGGTATTCCATCGGTTCTCGTACCCATACAAGTCTTATATGTACCTGTTTCCACTAATATACCATCGGTTCTTGTAACCATTACATTCTTATAAGTACTTATTTTTACTCTTGTATTCAATCGGTTTTTCTGTTCTTTTCATTCTTCATTTTATAAGTATCTTTTTTTCTCTCTGTTTATCGACGGTGTTCATCGCTAAAAAAAAAAAAAAAAAAAAACTTTTTCTAAAATAAAGCTATTTATTTTTCATACATCTGCATTTTTAAAAGATTCTCTCGATCTTCCATTAATCTTCTTATTTAAGAGATTCCCTCTTCCATTCTCACCTGCAAAGGTTTCCAACTCTTTGTGCGATAAATTTATTGTCTGACCTCTTGTTCATTAGGAGGTCTGGTATGAAAAATAGTGGTCTTGCTTTTTCCACGCTTCTACACTGTGTATGCAAGGAAAACGTGTGTAATTTTTACACAGTAAAAGAAAACAGATTACATGTAATATAATAATAAAAAAAATAATCTAACTTAAATTCTCATCCTCTTAACTAATCAAAAAGTAGGTGAGAATTTATTTCTTAAAGTAGCAGCATGATTTTTTTAATACATAACCCAGTCAACTTATGTAGAAAACTTCTGTAATTATTAAACAAGTATGAAATTCAATCCAAACAGGGGACACTTATAAGTAAATTAAGAATTTTAGAGAAGATAAGGCCAGGAATAAGTCGTAATATAACTTCGGATATCATATAAATCTTATATGATACTGGATCGTGTATGATGGATGATAATGATCGGAGTGATCAATCTGGAATAATAATAATAATAATAATAATAATAATAATAATAATAATAATAATAATAATAATAATAATAATAATAATATTAATAATAATAATAATAATAATAATAATAATAATAATAATAATAATAATAATAATAATAATAATAATAATAATAAAAATAATAACAATAATGATAAAGATAATAATAATAATTATGATAATAATAATAATAATTATAATAATAATAATAATAATAATAATAATAATAATAATAATAATAATAATAATAATAATTATAATAATAATAATAATAATAATAAATATAACAATAATAGTGATAATAATAATAATAATAATAATAATAATAATAATAATAATAATAATAATAATAATAATAATAATAATAATAATAATAATAATAATAATAAAAATAATAATAATAATAATAATAATAATAATAATAATAATAATAATAATAATAATAATAATAATAATAATAATAAAATGTTCAATTTTGATGATAAAAATAATTCAAACGAATGATGCTATTAACTTGGTTCTAATACAAATGTTCCAAGAGCCTAAAATTGGAATTAATGTAAAATGAGATGCCAAGTATAATAAGTCATGGAAATTTGGGTAGACTGAAGCCATTTGCATAATGCAGTTAGTTTACATAATCTAATCTAGGAAAGCTAATCCATAAGATTAGTCGAATAGGGTTGTCGGAGATAAAGCGCACATTTATCTAATCTTTCATCCAATCTGCTTCGTCCATTCTCCTATTTTATTGTAATCCGGGAAAAAAGTGGTAAAAAAAAAATAAATGAAATCCTACGAAGATATGCAGTGAGGCGGAATTGCTATAGATAAAAAAAGATACTTGACGGTATCTCTAAATTTTATTTTTACAAGAAGAATTCTAACTGACACAGGATTATCTTGAGTTTTTATTATTATTATATTATTATTATTATTATTATTATTATTATTATTATTATTATTATTATTATTATTATTATTATTATTATTATTATTATTATTATTATTGTTATTATTATTATTATTATTATTATTATTATTATTATTATTATTATTATTATTATTATTATTATTATTTTTATTATTATTATTATTATTATTATTATTATTATAATTATTATTATTATTATTATTATTATTATTATTATAATTATTATTATTATTATCATTATTATTATTATTATCTTTATCATTATTGTTATTATTT
>JAXCGZ010017317.1:2500-5000 GCA_037179515.1 Halocaridina rubra | reverse complement strand
AGAATTTAATTTTTACTTCGGTTCAAGTTCCAAGTCTCTTTTAATGCAACGCAACAGAGCTAAAATTCACTATTATTTAAGCGATAAATAAAATGATGCAACAATGAAAAGCAAAACAAACTTAAACACAGAAATCAATGCAAATTATCCAGTAAATTGATTGAACTGTCAATATTTCTGAGCATAATTAAATTCTCCACCTTCTCCAACAGCTTCACACAACCCTTTCCCTTCGTTTTATAAATGCCATTTCTTTTATCTCTCTTCATTTTATTGGCACTTTTTTTATTGATTACTACGAAGAATAGAAGAAAGAAAATTGGCCAAACGATTCAAAACCAGAATAAAAACAGAAGTATCTTTCTTAAATATGATATGCTTAAATGTTTCACTTCTTTTTTCTTTTTATATTTAATGGATTTCATTATTTAAAGGGAAAAAGTCTGTCGGATTCAGTATCCACGGTGTTACTTTTATAAATCTTCCACATATTACGTTTTAGCTAGTTCGTTATTGATATACACCCCTGAGGGTGACCGGGCCATGGTTGACCCACAGTTGAGATCATCTGGATCTGAAATACATCTGCAAGAGATAAGAGGGAACAGATATTGTTCTGCTCAGAATTAATAGTCCCCTGCAATTTTTGAGGTGCTTTGTAGAGAGGAACGAGAAAGTTGAGATAGTAGAGGGGTGAAGAAGGGAGAGGTGATGGCGCCGCGTGCACGCTTGTAACCCCCAGAGGACCACCAGGAAGGAAGAGTAAGAGAAACTAGACATAAACAAATTTATGAATATATAAAAATGAAAAATATCTTTTTAGCAGCTTTGATAGGCATCTGCTGTTACCACGGGGCTGCATCTTACAGAGGTAGCCCTGTGGTAGGGGCAGTAGGGGAGTTGGCAGTTGTGAAGCGACACAGGTTGTGGAAGAGCCGGGAGGATGTGCTGTGGCACTCCAGCAGTGCCATCTGAATGGTCGCTAGCTCCCTCGTCATTGCCCATAGAGCAAAGTAATCCCCTTATTGTTTTCTTTTTTTTTTATGTCGGCTACCCCCCCCCCCCCAATTAAAGGGGGAAACAGTCAAGGTAAATAGATAGATAGATAAAAACTCCGCATTAAAAGTCTTATGGAAGTTTTTGTATCCTTGTACCATCCCTTTTGGGCTTGCAACTGAGGTGAGCAAAGATTTCATGTTTCCCAAAGGTTAACCTCCACTCAGTGCCACATGAAAGAGGACGAGGCATCATTTTACAACAGCTTGAAACACTTGCCATTTCAAACGGTGCCATGAAAAGGGAATTTTCTTTAACAGTTTCTAAATTGAGATTCTCGTCCTTCCAACACATATATATTAAGGCGCTTTTTCTTTGAAATGAATGTTTTAACTCTTATAAATATCGAGTACTGAGTTAGCTCTTGAGTCAGAGAATAAGATATATACTGTGAGCTAAACAGCTTCACATGTAAGATTCAGATTACATGTGGCGTTCTCTGTAAAATGTAAAATAATCTATTTTATATAGATCTGCTTTTTATGTTTATTCTGGAAAAGCAAAATGTAGATCTCTGTCTATATTTTTTTCCAGAATGTCTTTCACCTGTGACCACCATGGCTGGTGGTAGAGTTCCCAACTGATTCACTACATGTCATGATCTGAGGTCAGAATGAACATTTATTCCGGGTAAAGCTTACACTCTACCAAAACAATAGTTCTTCGAAAGAAGGCATCATCCTAGCCCTTACTAGAAAAGGGAGTATGTGACGTAAAAACAATATCAGCATCATCATCATCTTCATCATTCACTTATAATGCTGTAACTAAAATCTGGTTAGAAATAAGTGTTCTGCAAGCACTTGTGTGGCGTCCGTCTTTTTATAAAATGACGATAAAAACACTATGCATGAGGGTTGTTTAGTATTCATAATATACTTAACCATTTCCTTCTAAAACCACAACAAAATATTCTATCTATATACAGTGGGCCCATTTTCAACCCCCTCCCTTGTAAGGAAATAGGAAATCCCTTAGAACAGTTTCTTTTTCTTTGGAAAAGAAATCATGAATGATCTCAGTATATATGAATTATTTCCAGAAATATGTAAATTAATACCCTCAAATGCATATGTTAAAATACTATAAGTGCGTAGAAAATTTAATAATGAAAACATGAACAAATATAATAATAATAATAATAATAATAATAATAATAATAATAATAATAATAATAATAATAATAATAATAATAATAATAATAATAATAATAATAATAATAATAATAATAATAATAATGATGATGATGATAATAATAATAATAATAATAATAATAATAATAATAATAATAATAATAATAATAATAATAATAATAATAATAATATTAATAATGATAATAATAATAACAATAATAATAATAATAATAATAATAATAATAATAATAATAATAATAATAATAATAATAATAATAATAATAAAAAAATAATAATAATAATAATAATAA
>JAXCGZ010017316.1:52500-75000 GCA_037179515.1 Halocaridina rubra | reverse complement strand
ATAGAAAACACAGACGTAGTTTATACGTCAGTACATCAGCAGAATACCGAGAATATCTTCATATAGGTTACCTTTTTGTATGCCAGATACTCCATGCCCTTTGCTATCTGGTATGCCCAGGAAAGGATGTTCGTAGACGTTAAGGAAATTGGATTTCCTCCAAGAGATCTTGAACCATTACAGCCTGCAGAACCTCCATTGCTGCTTTCTGAAGTTGGGTTAAAAAAAATTATGTTTGTTAAATGGAATAATCAAGTTCCAAATAGCTTTGTGCAAAATCTCTCACAAAAAGGTATTATGGGATGAGAGGGAGAGATGGCAGAGTCCCTTCCATGGTAGCCCATGCCAATTCAACAATGGTGAAGTGTCTTCTAGAGCTTTGATTTTCATGAGGGTATAAGTGCAGTTCCTGCAACTCTCAAAGAATTAACTTTGCCATATATGATTATCATGGTGCTAACTGTATCAAATACTTATAATAGTCAATAAAATGAATTATTTGATTGAGTTAAGACTAAAAGGGTGAATTTCTTTTTTTTTTTTAAAGACAAATGTTGCTAGAAAGTCATACCAATGTTACTAGCTAGTCATAAAAGACAAATTCTTCTAGAAAGTCATACCAGTTGTAAAAGTAGTCATATCTGACATAATATGGCCATTATTAATTGAAGAATTTCTGGTTCCTTGGGAATCAAAGAATTGTCCATTGTGGCACTCTGTTGTGGGAGACTGAGGTTCAGACCATGCATGATGACTACTTGTGCCATCACTTAATTGTCGATCTGGAAAGTATGCCACAGACTCCTGGTTGAAAGTCAGGTGAGCATACTGAAGACCTCTAAATGACTTCATCCTGTTAGACAAACACAAAATTGTTTAATTTGTTAAACAACAAGGACAAGTAAATAATGCACAAGCTAACTTATATTTTTGTCTCTTTGTTTATTTACCATATTATGTATTCATCATACATTATATTGAAGAGATTTCCAACTTGCGTGTCAAAAGACAACGACAGAAAATTGCTTATAAGAATACAGAATATCTTAAGAAATAAAGGCAGCCTCTCAATACAAAATAATTGCATCCATTCCAAACTGTATGCGACTTAAAATTAATATGCAGAGTATTAAACGAGCTAACATTACTATATGTTGCTACTACACTGTACGTTAGGCAATTGAAAAGGTGACATGACATTGAAATATAAATTGCAATATGAATTTGCACCCTCAGGCCTTAAGCATTGTGTGATGAAATTCAAAAAGAAGACTTAGCATGCCATTTAGTTTGTAATCCCTTTCCCACCTAAAAGTAAATTATTTAGTCTACCTAGATTCAGCTTGATGCCTAGTCCTTGTTCCAATAAAGTATGGATCCATCTTGTCTTCGTCATTGATCTGGTTGATAAATTCCTTCCGATGACGTCTCATGCAATCCAGAATATTCCCAAACTTGCAATATTCTACAAGGAGCAGCAGTTCTCCTAAGGAGGATAAGAAGTATAAAAGAATAGAAATAATATTTTTCTAATGCGAAGACAAACATTTAATATGTACACTGGACCATAAGACTTACTGATTTTAAAGTCTTTAGTCAATACTTCTCTCTCTGGGCCAGAGCTGACAGTCTATCGATCTAGATTTATGTTATGGACTCCCTTTTCTATGAAGGGCTAGAATGGTGCCTTGTTACAAAGGACTTTGGATTTGACATTGTGACTGCTACCCTGAGTGAATGCCCATTTTAATCTCAGACAGTAGTGACTCTCGAACAGAGGACCTGATTAATCAAATTCTTGTACATTACCACCCAATCACAGTATTCACTTAGCTACAATTGACAGTAGTGCCTGTATTTTTATTGTGCCAAAGTACATCATCTTACTCATCAGTAAAAAAAACAATATTGCCACTAATTTTTAATGACAGTAGATTAAATGGTAACCAAAGTGCTCCTACCCAGTGTCATCTTTGGCAGTTTAAGCGCACACAGCATGATTTGCGTAACTCTCTTTTATTTCCCACTAAGTAACTACAGCTTTCGGATCAACAACCCTGATCAGGTAGCCCTAAAAGTTGCTGAAATCATAATCTCGTATGTGAAGGTGCTCATCTCCCCCTCTATAAAAGCTTTTTCTTCCTCTATTTCTTGGTCTGACCGTGCCTACTCCATGGCTATTCAGGTCAGGGATCAGGCATAGTTGTTGTACAAACTCTCACCTGATTTAACTCACTCTAATGCTGCTAGGAATCATTGAAGGTCTAAAGCTTCCTATTTAAAGAAGGAAGGCTGATGTATCATGTTTCTAACTAGAAACAGAGATATGAACATTAAAGTGAGAGGGTGGCTGAAAAAACGGCTCTTATGTTTTTGAGTTTAACTGTACGACTTTTCTACACCCGTGGTTTGTAGCGTCTCAACCTTGCCCTCAGTTAGGGCAACTACTGTGACTAAAGACTCTGAACAGTCTAATCTCTTATACTTCATTCTCTTCCTTTTATATGGTGCGACTTTTTTCCTGAGAAGCATCCTGCAGAGTGGTTATTATATAGTATATGTCAGACAGCGTAACATGAACCCTCAGAGTTTGGACAACCTACGAGTAAATGCAATCGCCAGCAGGGCAGAGAGAGAGAGAGAGAGAGAGAGAGAGAGAGAGAGAGAGAGAGAGAGAGAGAGAGAGAGAGAGAGCTCTGATATACTACCTAGATTGCACTTAATTACACAATAGCGTCCATAAACGCTAATGTGTAACACATGAGGGAAAATTAGATGCCATGCAAATCAGAAAACATTGGCATGCCACAGTGGGAGTAATGGCACTCATTTTGTTTTAATAAAATCTTGCGGAATTTAAATGGCATTTGACGTCGTCGCCCCCTGTTTGCTTACTCGTCAATTGAAGTTGACCGAGCCTGTGGGGGTTATGTAGGGTATGATAAAGTTCCATAACTAGTATGAGTTTATATTGGTAGCGTCCGCGACTCTGAGGCGTCAGGTCGAGGGTTCGCACCCCGTCACGGTCTGAGGTTAGCAAGGGCATGCACTCAGGGTAACGATTACATCTACCAAAACAAATCCTTCGCAAGAAGGCAACCGTCCTAGCCCTTGAAAGAAAAGGGAGTCCGTGACATAAAACCGGAATAATAACCATGTAGATGCAGGATGCTCCCCACTCCCCAGAAACAACCAATGGGGACTGAGCTCTTAAGCTAGAGTAGATATACGAAAGGTCACCCCCCCAAAAAAAGATAAATAAATAACACTTGAAAGGCTCTTTACATTAGAATAATGTTTATATAGTAACATCATTCGTGCCCCATCATCGGTCTGAGGTTAGCAAGGGCAGGCACTAAGGGTAACAATTACATCTGCCAAAACAAATCCTTCGCAAGAAGGCAACCGTCCTAGCCCTTGGTAGAAAAGGGAGTCCGTGACGTAAAACCGGAACAAACAAACAATCGTTCATAAATATATAGTCTTTCCTAACCCTAAACTAACAAAAATAACCCTCTGCTGATTGATTGGTTGGTTCCGGTTTTTCGTCAAGGACTCCCTTTTCTACCAATGGCTAGGACGGTTACCTTCTTGCGAGGGATTTGTTTTGGCAGATGTAATCGTTACCCTGAGTGCATGCCCATGATAACTAGGGAGGTAGCCATTAATAATGTCCAGATGGTGTTGGGATGTTTACAAAGAGATAAGAACATTTACAGTAAGACCATATGGAACACGAACTAAAAACACAAAGAAATTAATTAATTCGTTTAAAATGAATCAAAAGTTTTGAGAATGCAGAATGTGGATTACCTAGAAAATTTATGCCCCTATTCATAAATAGCTGTAATGTCCATAATATATATATTAATAAAAGTGAATAACAAAGTCATATGGCAACTGGTCATTAATATTCCACGCACCATATATGGTCAATAGAAAACACAAGAACATCATAAAAGTTGACATTAATAAAATGAACAACGAAGTTATGCGAACATATAAATTTGACACTTGGTCTGTTTACTGGTTAGCAAGTTGCATAATTATTATATAATAGCTTATACTAGTAGAAAATAAACATTTACTATTAATACTCATTAAGTTGTTCAGGTTTTGTTTATTGTAGTTTAAGTACTTGCATGTTGATTTACATACATTGTATGTATGCGTATTCATTTATATGAAGTATGTTTAAGTATTTTTATGCATAGTGTATGCACAGCTCCGAAGTCGAGAGCGAAATCTGCTTTGGTAGGCTTTCTGCCAATTAATCTTTTACTGCGTCATGATAACGTTGATTACTTTGTGTAAACAGAGAGTTCTTTCGCAATTATAATTGTCACGTGTTCAGAACATGATTTTTCTTGTGCTGAATGAACGATATATTTAACGTTATTGTGAAATTTTGTTCTAACGATTATGAAAAATGTGAACGATAGAGATTGTGCTTTGTTTCATTTGTGAGTTTAATCTCAGTTGCTGTCGTGAGGTGCTACGAGACACTCATGTTTACTATGTTTATTGACAGTACTTATAAGTTTGTTAATGAGTAATTAGTTACTCTCATGAGGCACTACGAGTAACTCAAGTAGAAGAACGTGGTAGAGATACGTAAATCAGACGATATTCGAGTTTGATTCGGAGTCCCGTGATTGCTGACGACATCTGGGTTTTCCGGATAGATGAGTACAGATTTATCTTATTACTAACAATATTTATAACTAGTTGTGAGGGACAGAATGAGCTCATTTCAATAGAACACTCGTAGGTAGAATATATGTTGGAAAATTTATTATTCTGTATAAGGAAGTTTTAATTTAAGGTAAGGAGAGTTTAATCATTCACATATCAACAGTTCACAAACCCCCTTATGATATAATTTGCATGTATGTCTATGCATGTAATATTAATTATATTTTATTGGTAGAGGATTTTAATTTTTAGATCGTTTGTAGGCCTCTACACAAGCCATGTCAGGGTTGCCGAATTTAGGGGGTTATAAGATCGAATGGTAATAACACATAGGAAATCCTCCACAGAGATGCCGAAAATTAGACCAATTAAAGAAAAATAATATGCAGGAGAAATCTTGTGCTAGCTTTGATACTCAGTTTACATGTGTATTAAATGCACTGTGCCAAATCACTGTTCCCTGCGTATCGTAGGAGCATTTTCCCTTGACTTAGCCTCTCCCCACATAATATATATATATATATATATATATATATATATATATATATATATATATATATATATATATATATATATATATATATATATATGTATATATATACGTCTGTTTGTGAATGAATATATATATATATATATATATATATATATATATATATATATATATATATATATATATATATATATATATATATATATATATATATATATATATATATATATATATATATATATATATATATATATATATATATATATATATATATATATATATATATACGTCTGTTTGTGAATATATATATATATATATATATATATATATATATATATATATATATATATATATATATATATATATATATATATATATATATATATATATATATATATATATATATCAGCTCCATCGCTGCCCGGTCGGCCATTAAGATTTTGATACACTGTCGACTCTAGTGGTCGGGTGGGGTTTCAATGTCAAGTCGTCTGCTGGTAAATTTCTGTCTACCTGGAATATAAGATTGCTGAACATCATACCTTTTGCATACAAATTTTTTGAGCATGCTCCCAAGAGGTTGACAATATTGATATGACGTCCAATGTGAATCATAATCTTGACTTCTGATATGAGAGCTTTCCGTTGAGCATTGTCAGTGCGAGACTTTATCATCTTCACGGCAACTTTAGTACGGAACTGTCCTTCTATGAGATTAAGTGCAGTGGCACTGTAGACACGTCCAAAGGCTCCAGCCCCGAGGAGTTTATCTGGAAAATGTGCTTTTCTCTGAACTAATGCCTTTTTTTTTTTTTTTAATCTTCAGCCATATATCTCTGTCACTCAGAGTCTCAGAAGACAAAGGTTCATCATTTTACCTTGTTTTATTTGAAATGACTCATTTTAGTAATATTGATATTTGTACTTATAGGAGGGAAGAACATGCATATATCCAAAGAATATAAACTTGTTTTTTTTTCCACAAAGCAGATAACATGAGTTAAAAATGAATAGAAAATACCAAATGAACAGATGATGAGGTGAGAGAGAGTGTATTATAACAAAAAAATTAGCACTCACCAATGATGATTGAGTCCCTTGGAAATTCGTACTTGATGTCATACGGCAACAGCTCAGCTTGTTCCTCAAGTCCTAGCTCAGGATTTAAGCTTTCAGGATTTCCTTCCATAAACCTCCTCTGCTCTTCCAGTTGGCAAGACTTTTTCCTTTTCTGTAAAATTTATATATACAAATGAATAAATTAGTAAATAGAAATGAATAAATTGATGAATAAATATATAAGAAAGTAGATAAATAAATAAATAAATAAATAAGCACATACAAATAAGTAATTGAGTAAATTAATAAATAAATAAAATGGATATGCACACATAAACATATAAATAAATACATGAATAACTACATTACTAGTGATGTTCTATAATGACACTCTTAGCTGCAGAATCTCTCGAGAGTAGAGAGAGAACACAGAAATAGGCCATAAACGCAACTTATGATATTTGTCCATTACATTCATTGAGTATAACTCTAAATCAGAGAAAAATACTGATAATGCAACCATACCTCGTCTAGGTATAGTTTCCTGCCATAGCACACGGTGAGGACAATTAATATAAGAAATAAAACGCTTCCAACGATGATAAAAATCAACAAAGACTGGAAGTTGTTTGCATCTGGATCAGTGACTGCCACAGTTGTTGTCCTGGAGAGCTTACCAGCTCTGTTAATGGACTGCAAAAGAGAGATGACATATTCAAAATAAAGTCTGTGAGGTGGATTTACTGCAGCATATATCAATGCTAACGTAAGCTAGCATACATCCAACAACACCTTCAAGGAGAAAAATAGGCTATTAGTGACTGTCACCCTTGTTGTTCTTGAGAGCATACTAACTCTGTTGTGGGTTGCAAAAGAGGAATGGCTTAATGAAAATATACTCTGTTAGGTGGATTTCCAATAATATAATTCAATGCTGAAGTAAGCTCTGATACGATACATAGTGGGAATATTTAGTCAAAAGCAAATATATATCAACTCCATCACTATCTATTCATCAATTAGGAAATGTTGAAACTTAGACTCCAACTAAAATAAGATTTCTGTAGTAAATAGCGTAATATCTGTTGTATCCACAATCCACAAACTCTCAGTACACTCAGAACACGCTGTGGTCATTGCAAAACAACCAGAGGTTCATATCATTTAAGAACGTAAATATTTGCATTTCTTAATAAAAAATAGAGCAACGTATGGCAGTAAGCAAACAGTTAAAATGGCACTTTGATTAATACTTTTCCAAAATGGGCATGGGTCTGAAATGTGAAAAGGAAATAAATATCCAGAATATAACCTATTTTAAAAGATCTTGAGCTATGCATATTAGCCTATATTTTCTTTATATTCTATAATATTTTATGAATTAAACTTTATATGTGACTTATGATTTCCATTCATGGACAAAGGATATGAGGTATCATTGAGGAAAGCAATATATGTAGTTTTGCATCACATTTCGTAGGGTCAGGGTGCCTTTTTACATAATTTTCTTTCATTAGCAGGTGTAAATGACTATTTAGCTTGAAATTAGGTAAATTATCCTTAACTTTATTTACAATGATAATTTATATAACTTCTAGACCTATGTTAAGCACTACTCAGGCTAAATTACAAAAATGCTCCTAAAAACATAAAAAAGAATGCAAACACTTTTATCTCCTACAGTGGGAAATAAAACTTGCACTCAGTGAAAGAATAGCTCATGGCTTTAACTATGTACATTAAGCTGTAGAATCCTGTTCCAATGTATCCAGGGCTTAAGTCATGCTCACTGAGCTGTAGGATCCTGGTTTACAGGAGCTTGGCTCTATCTTTGACCATTGGAAGTAAGATGCTGAGAGAGTAGCCACTAGAAATATAAAATTACATTAATCTCAACAAACCTCGCATTTATATTTTCCAGCATCCGTCAGTTTCAGATATTTGAAATGGACTTCAGAGCCTTTGACCACACGATGCTTAAAATCAGCTTCACTGGTAGTTTCAGGAAGAAATACGTCATCCTGTAAAAATGGATAAATAAAAAGATATATATTGATTAATTCTGATACGTTGCTAATAATGTGGCTATAATGTTAAAATGATAAAGAATTCTACTCTGTCTGAAGAAAAGTAGTTAAGGAGCACTAATATTTGTTTCTACAAAACAGCTATCCTATGAAGATCAAGAATTCTTAAGAATCTGGATGTGCTTGTACTATTCCAGAGGCAATTTCCTGTTCTCTTATCTAAAAATTGGTAGCTTAAGAACACCACTTGGAGTATCTGCAATATAAGGCACAAGAGAATGATCTCATGATAAGATTTTCAGCCACACAGTAATGCAAGAAGTACATATCTATGGAACATGATATGTACTACACCGTACGATACTTATGAAAGATTCTATAGCATTATCAGTCAATTAGAACAGCATCAAGTACGCAAAACTTGATCAGCAAATGATCTGGAGAGACAATCCTTTACCTTATACCAAGATACTTGGGGAGTTGGAGCTCCTGTGGCATTACAACTCAGAGTTAGATTTTCCATTTCCTTCTTGTCATAATTAAGTTGTTGTGTATCATCGTCTGTCCACTCTGGAACCACCATTGCTGAAGTAGCAAAAAAAAAAAAAAAACGCCAATTAGCAATAACGGCTTATAAACTGAAGCATATTACTTATCAAGAGAGTAGATGAAGAATCTCAAAAGCCACTTGTTCTCCCAATGGGTCCTCCATGACCCACTCCACCCATCTATGGGTGGAGAATCTAAAAACAAAACACTTGTTCTCATTCTCAAAGGTGTTACTAATGCTGCAGTGGCTCCTGATAGTGATATAATTATAAAAGTTTCTTCACTTCTCAATGGAGTGATTAGTATTCTTCACTATCTTTTAAGTTATTTTGACGTTTTTCATATTATAGATGTTATCAATATTGAAAACAAAAAATTATTAACTATCAATAACGAAATATTCGCAGGGAATGGTGCAGTGCATTAAGAGTATGATATATTAGGTCTATATTAGGTTCGGTGACATTTTTTATATTGCCTGACCAATTCGGATCTGACTTTGTTGATAATTTTTATACCATAACGAAATCTGGTTTCAAGACTCTTAAGAAAATGCAAATTGCTACAAAATTAATTATATTTCATGATAAGCTCATAAAATCTAAGCAATTTTTGTAAGTCTAGACACCAGCAGGTTTCATCAAGTATTATTTGAGCACATAATATATTATAAGAAGGTGCTACGTCACTTGAGTTATATAGATGGTAATTCTGATATACTTGCAAAATGACTCAAAGGAACTCGACTTTGACTAACGTGAAATCCCAGAAAATACATGTTTTGTCCTTTCATATTTATTGGGTATCAAAACAGCACAGAGTAATTCACTCAATACGTGTATTGAACAGGAGTACTTGCGCTTCACGTGAAAAGGAGTACCTGCGTTTCACGTGAACAGGAGTACTTACTTTTCAAGTGAACAGGAGTACTTACATATCACGTGAACAGGAGTACTTACGTTTCAAGTGAACAGGAGTACTTACGTTTCAAGTGAGTAGGAGTACTTATGCATCACGTGAGCAGGGGTAATTACGTTTCACGTGAACAGGAGTACTTACGTATCACGTGAATACTTGTATTTGTCACAGCTTTACTCTCCTGGCCATCAAAGCATTCTAAGGCGAGATCTGTCGTCTGTAGCGTAATATTCGTAATGATGTACTCGGAAACGTAAGAAAGATCTGTATCTACCTCTGAAAAAAACAATAAAGAAAAATAGATAAATACAGGTAAATCACAGTTTTTCTATGATGAAAGATAAACATTTTATCACTTAATATAAATGCAGAAAAAAGATCCTTAAAATACGAAAATTACCTCAGGCTATTTTCGAAGCTTTTTTCTGCGTAAATAATTTAAGCTATAAAGTAAATTAGATACATGCAAGCTATAAAAATAATAGGCATAAAGAGATGAACATTTCTTTAGCGTGTTGATGGAGAGTCTATATAAATTTAAGAGTAACAAATGGTTTTTTAAATGAAATCCATTAAAAAAAAAATTTAACTGATGAAGATGAAGAGAGCAATCGTCTCCATGTAATTGCCAAGTAACCATTCAGTAACTATGCATTTATCTGTATACCAACACACACACACACACACACACACACACACACACACACACACACACACACACACACACACACACACACACACACACACACACACACACACACACACACACACACACACACACACACACACACACACACACACACACACACACACACACACACACACATATATATATATATATATATATATATATATATATATATATATATATATATATATATATATATATATATATATATATATATATACTCACAACATACAAAAGGACACACACACAAAGAAACACGCATATATGCATATAGTACACACACGCTGATACATACGTTGTATTAATGTGTTTGAATAGTTTCCTAGAACCAGAGTCCATTCCAGGTTGGAAGAGGTTCGCATTTTGTTTCCCCTGCAGAGAATGGTGACATTGTCACCTTCTATGACCTCTGTCTCCTGACCCGATTTCAGGTCACCATTGACCACTACTTCTAGGCTAAGAACCTCATGAAGACCCTCTACAAAAGAAAGAAAAAAAAAAGGAAAACTTATTTGGAAAATAAAAGTGCATAAAATCTAGTAAGAGATATTCTATAATAGAAATATAAATAAATATGTAATAATAAGTATAGATCTATCTAGATATATGTATATAACCAAATTTTTAAATGAATAAGTATATAAATATGTAAATAATTAATTAAATTGATAAGTGAACAATGAAAATATGTGAATTGATAAGTAAATATATAAATAGATACATATAAGTATAAATACATATAAATAAATATAAATCAATCAATTGCTTTATGAATAGGTAAATAATTTAATACATAGATAAATACATAAATCAATCAATCAATATATCAATCAATCCACCAATTAAGCAATCAATCAATCAATCAATCACTAATTAAAAAGTTATTCTTTAATTAATTAATTAATTAATTATTTAATTAATTAATTAATTAATTAATTAATTAATTAATTAATTAACTAGTTAATTAATTAATTAATTAATTAATCTATTAATTAATTAATTTATTTATTTATTTATTAATTAATTAACTAATAAATAAATAGATACATATATAAATTTAAGGAAAAATTCGGACCAATTGAAGTAGCCAATGGCCATATCACAGATGACGATAAAGTGATGTGTACATGTTTAAATGATTATTTCTTATCTGTATTTACAAATGAAAACTTGGAAAATATTCCGGAAGTAGAATCCATTAACAGAGACAGTCCCGATAATATACTTAGTTCAATAAATATTACGAGAGAGGAGGTAATAAAATAAATAGATAAATTAAAGGCTCATAAATCTCCGGGACCTGATGGAATATATGCTAGAATATTAAAGGAATGCAAGGAAGAGCTTAGTTGTCCTCTAACTGCATTATTTAATAATTCAATAAAATTAGGATCGGTACCCATGGAGTGGAAATTGGCAGATGTGGTACCAATATTTAAAAAAGGAGAACGTGTTAAAAAGAATAATTATAGGCCGGTAAGTTTAACGTCAACAGTGGGTAAGATTCTAGAATCCATAATTGCAAATAAAATAAGGGCACATCTAGAATTACACAGACTGATAAAACTTTCACAACACGGGTTTCTTAAGGGTTTTTCGTGCCTTACAAACTTACTGTCTTTTTATTCAGAAGTTTACGAGGCAGTAGATTGTGGCAAAGAATATGATACAATATATCTAGATTTTAGCAAAGCTTTTGATAGAGTTCCTCACAAAAGATTAGTTAAAAAGCTGGAAGCTCATGGTATAGGAGGAGCTGGGCTCAGATGGATCAAACAATGGTTAAAAGACAGAAAACAGAGGGTTTGCATAAATGGAGAGAAATCAGAGTGGGGCTCGGTTACTAGCGGGGTACCACAAGGCTCGGTACTGGGTCCCCTATTATTCATCGTATATCTAAATGATCTGGATTCGGATATCAGTAGTAACCTAAGTAAATTCGCAGACGACACTAAAATAGGTAGAATTATAAATGGAAAAGAAGACATTCATGCTTTACAGGAAGATCTAAATAGATTATCTAAATGGTCGGACAAATGGCAAATGGAATTTAATGTTGAAAAATGTAAAGTAGTTAAAATGGGTACTATAAAAGACAATACTAGTTATAAGCTAAATAACCATGAAAGCATGAGTTCTCAGTGTGAAAGGGATTTGGGAGTTCTTGTGAGTAGTAGTCTTAAGCCAAGAGAGCAATGCACAGCAGTCAGAAATAAAGCAAACAGAATTTTAGGATTTATCTCAAGAAGCGTCAGCAATAGGACGGAAAAAGTTATTTTGCAGCTCTATCTTGCATTAGTTAGGCCCCATTTAGATTATGCTGTGCAATTCTGGTCACCCTATTATAGAATGGAAATTGAATCCTTGGAGAGAGTGCAGCGAAGAATGACCAAGATGATACACAATATCAGAAATCTACCATATGAGGACAGATTAAAAAAACTTAATCTACATTCTCTAGAGAGGCGAAGAGTTAGGGGGGATATGATTGAAGTGTATAAATGGTTTAAAGGGATTAACAAGGGAGATATTAATAAAGTTTTAAAAATTCATGATCAAACCAGAACTCGTAATAATGGATTTAAGCTTGATAAATTTAGGTTCAGAAGGGAAATTGGTAAAAATTGGTTTGGTAATAGAGTAGCTGATGCATGGAACAAGCTTCCTAGTATGATAGTAAATGCCAATACCTTAGACACCTTCAAATGTAGATTAGATAGACATATGACAGAGGTAGGGTGGGTATGAATAGGTTAGTGCTTATTAGAAAAATCATAAAAAGAAAAATAGAATAAATAAGTAGAGTAGAATACAATAGGTTAGACATGCTGAAAATACAATTCAAAAATGGAGCTGCCTCGTGTGTGCCAGTAGGCATGTTGCAGTGTCCTCTATTCTTATGTTCTTATGTTCTTATGTTCTTAAATACATGAATGAATCAAACAAACTACCAAATAAATAAAGGAATGGAAATTATTTTAAACCGAATTGAAAAAAAAATTAATTATCGTACATCCTTATGGCATGCCTGAGACCCGGTTATGGGTGAGAGATAAGCGATGACAATTAACAGGCCCTCCCCCCCAAATGTAATCCTCTCGTCAACAAAGAAAGAGTAACCTGAGAACTCCCTGTTTGTACACAAGGTGCCAGAGCACTTAACTTGACACCCTTGGGCATGATCTATGCGTCATGATTTTTAGGTTGGAGTTCCAATCTGCCTTGTTCAGAGAGGAAAAAGGGAAACGTGTCTACCCCCATAACGGGGACTAATAGTGGGACATGGATATGAGGAACATAGATCAAGAATATTAAAGAATTATTGTAACATCTGCCATATATTAGTTACTGTCAACTAAGCAGGTGTAATGATCATAGGCATGTATCATGAGGTTAGACGCACTGGAAGAGGTAAGCATGTCTGTCTTGAAGGTCTATTATCTTTGAATTAAATGAATTCAACACACACACAAATACCACGTACCAGCAACGGAGATTTCCTTTTCAGCGCTTAATTGTGTGCCATGTGTATTTTCTGCTACACACCTGAAAGAAAAAAATAACTTTAAATTGCTGGTTTTCTTATAAAAAAAGAAGAAGAAATTATACTCCGGCTAGGTTGTATATAAGCACTGAGAGGGGGAGGGGGTGAGAGAAGATCAAATGCAAAACATGGGACAATGCTAAAGCCTTGTCAGGAAATTTGATCCCAAATAGACGTGTGAATTGGAGTAGCAAAAGAAAATAAGTAATGGAGATGGGTGGGATCCATTCAAGTGAAGATTTTACCGTTCTCTCCCTTCCATTGTTCATTCTCTAATATTTTCTTACTCTATATTTTCTTTTTATTCTTGGAGATGGTTGGGCTCTATTCAAGTGAGAAGTTAAGTTTTAACATTCACAGCTAGTACAGTGGTAACGCGCTGGCTTCTCATTCACGAGGTCGAGAGATCGTTTCCGTCCAAGACCGAGAGTTTAAGCTGTTTACTGGCAGGTTACTGCTGTGGCTAGACAACGCAGTGGGGGGGGGGCTTGCCCTGGCTGACGTTCTGAGGATGGATATCGGAACTGAAACAAGGCAACCCTTACCTTAATCTTTACTAATAAGTTTACTCCTAGATGGGTAACAGAATACCCATTGTATAATGGAAATAAAGGTTTATATATTTATATTTATTTATTTATTTACTTTCTTGGCATGTTCTGCATTTCTTCTACAAGGACAGGACACAGCAATACCACCTCCGTATTAACTTACTTGTCGTAATAGTCGACTAAATGGGATAGAGTTAGGTAACTAAATATTCTTCTCTTTGTATTTCTTCCGCGAAGAATCAGGTCTTCGCTTTTACATAGCCATTCCTTAATAAGGGAGATTATGGCTTTGATTGGATAGAATAGATCTTTAGGTATGATTTACCTGTAATAGCCGTGTACGCGAGCTTCCGTGTTCCAAACAGAGGTAGCGTTTACAATCGTTTCTTCCGACGGACATGGGATGTACGTGTGGTCCTGGAATGGCAAACATACAAACTAACATATAAACTAACAGATATTATGTAAGTCTAATACAATGCAAGTATCAAGCTTAATGCTAAGTAACAGAATGAAATTAGCATATGAGTAACAGCATGTACTGAGTTAGTATTTCAGGCGATAAAAATAACATTAAAAAAGGGTAATAATAAAATGATAATAATAATAATAATAATAATAATAATAATAATAATAATAATAATAATAATAATAATAATAATAATAATAATAATAACATTAATAATAATAATAATAATAATAATAATAATAATAATAATAATAATAATAATAATAATAATAATAATAATAATAATAATAATGACTGAGAGAGAGAGAGAGAGAGAGAGAGAGAGAGAGAGAGAGAGAGAGAGAGAGAGAGAGAGAGAGAGAGAGAGAGAGGAGAGAGAGAGAGAGAGAGAGAGAGAGAGAGAGAGAGAGAGAGAATTTACCTCCGAGACTGGTGCGAAATCAGTGCAGTTTCCACTGTCAAAACATAGTTTGAATTCCAGGGTTAGGTTGGGTTTAGGGTAACCCTGACTCTTGCAGGTCATTGTGAGTGTCTCTTCGATGGGAATCAAGCCATTAGGAGTCTCAGGGCTTATTTCAACCACCGTGATATTGGGTGCAACTGGAAGAAAATTGCATTATATATTTGTGTAAGTTCAGGGGCAAAATATGTTTCATGTATGTATATATGTAAGGAAGCTGTCGGGTAGATTAGATCATAGAGGTGGTTTGGACACACGGAAAGCATGAGTGATGAACGAATAGCAAAGAGAGTGTGGAGCACAAAAGTGATTGGAGTTCGGCCAAGAGAGAGAAACCTAGCATGTGGTGGATTGATGGCGTGAAAAGCTCATTGAATGCACGTGGAAAGTCAGTGGAGTAGGGAAGAAATCAAGCAAGATAAAGGAATAAGTGGAGAAAATCTTGTATAGGTGACTGTCCAAAGGAATTTCTCGCACTTGCTGGCTCTGAGAACTGTGAAGGATGGGTGTGTAGGGAGTTGCAGCTGTCGGGTCTCGTTGTAGAATGTCCCTGCCTGCCTGTCTTGCGGATGACCCAAGCATGGTGGAAGGGAAAGAAAAATGGCAACCCTTTATCCCCTAGAAGCTAAAAATAGTAGTTGAGGTATGCGTGGATCGCGGTGAATCTATGCATATACGTATGTACGCATATATGTATGCATGCATGCTCTCTCAGACACACTCACACACACATAATTCCATATACATAACACTTACTTGAAGTAAAGTAACTCAGAAACACCTGATGCTCTGCTACGATTTTATCCTCTTTCTTAATCATGGCTTCGAGGGTATAAGTTCCAATGTCATTCACTGTTGGTGATGAGATTTCCAAAAATATTTGGCCATCTTGAAGTTTCTGCTCAAGTTTGTATTTCTCGTCTCCATATGACTTCGAAGACTCAAGCAGCACTTTCCCTAGGTAAAGAAAAGCAAATTATATATACCATTAAAGTGTTCAATTTGCTGGTTATTAAAATTAAAAAAAAAATCTGTATCAAAATTTTTCAGTTATATAAAGGTAAATTATCATCAAGCTCTTAATCCATGATTTTAAAATTCAAATAGAAATTTTCTCTTTACCCAAACAGATCTCTCAAACTCTTTCTAAAAAATCATGATTTATATAATTGGCCTCTCATTGGAAGAAGAAAATCTGTAATATTTCATGTAATAATGTAAGCACTGATGAATACATAAATGAATAAAAAACTATACTAATTCATATATAAGTACATAAAACAAATATGTATTAATTCATTAATGTGTTATAAATACTTAAATAAATTTTTGGAACAATAAGTAAAGAAGGAAATGAAAATAGAAAGATAATTGAACAATGACACAAACTAAGTAACTGAAGTGTAAAGAGCCTTACCCTCTTTTTTCAAAATGAAAATGGGTTCAGGATATGCTCTGTACATCACACGCCATCGAAGCTCATCCTCTGCTCTGTTTGTAATGTTGGGATGATCCGGTACCAGGGTAACGCTACTATAATCAAGCGCTGTTTGAGACAAAAATAAAACACTGATTAGAAACTAAAGATATAAACCTTCGTTGGTGGGTATTCGTCTTTCTATTTTGGAGACGAGTGGCTTCAATATGAATAAGATTTGAGATTTCTGCTTTAAATTGATCATATTCTTTATTTCCTATTACTCTGCCATTTTCCCTCTTTCTAAGGCACTCCTGGGTTCTGTTTGAGTAAAAGAGTTGAGTGTCTTTTGTCTTTCATAGAGCAAACTATCTTTCTCCCGTGCTCTGCATTTTCTTCCCTCTCTCTTGCATATGAATGTGTTCTTTCCATGTGAGGAGGTAAGTGCTCTCTGCCTTTCATATTGTGTTGAGGAGTTAAGTGCTCTCTGCCTTTTATATTTTTTGAGGAGTTAAGTGCTCTCTGCCGTTTATATTTTATTCTATATTGCACCCTTACTCTCCAATTTCTCCATTCCTTCTCCTGGGATGGATAACAAGACTACCACATTTGTGTTTCATTTGAAGATTTCAATTATATTGCAATATGAACAACACGAATATGTTTATATAACTTACACACCTCATTTGTGAAAAATTATATGTAGGTTCCCAGTCCACATCCCTGTATATTTATTCTAAACAATGATATAAACAATTGAAAATGCAATCACAGAACTCACGCATAACTTTAATGTAAACCGATGTAGGTTCAGATATTACATTCGTGTAAGAATTTTGCATCAGACAGCTATAATTCCCAGAATCTCTCTCAGAATTCGCATTCACAATCCTGTATACAAGGGAGATGATGACTGCATCCTCGTACTGATGTTTGATATGATTGGCACTCTGGAAAGAAGAAATACGGTTGAAACGTAAAATCAACTTCTTTTCAAGAAAGATAAATATTAATCTTGAAAATTTGCTTAACTATGGAGCAAGTGAACATGCAAAGTGTGAATGAACAGAATCTAATGAAGGAATGAGGCAGACCAGAAATGTTTCTGGTTCTTAACCAAAAACATCTCCAAAAACTTCTGTAATTAATTTTTCTCCTCTCATTTGTTCTGATAGTTGAATAACTTCCTCTCCTACTAACAAAGCCACTCTCTTTGCTCTCATTTTTCTGCCAAGTCTTCCATAAATGACTCCAGTGCACCTTTCCCTCATTCTTTACCTCTCTCAAACCCTTTGCCCTGCCTTATCCTTTCTCCTTGCAAATTTAATATGGTTCGATGCTCGTTAAAGACGAACAAAGCATCTGGTTCCTATAGTATCCCTGTAAGGTTCCTTAAAGAATTTCCAGATAAACTGGTTCCCATGATTAGCCATCTCTTTTGCATCATTTTCTCAATCAGTATCTCTCCTTCACCTTGGAGGCATGCTTTAGTGAAGCCTGTTCCTAAGAAGCGTGACCACTCTTTTCCTTCAAACTACCGACCTATTACCCTAACCTCTTCTATCTCTACAGTTTTTGGAACTCTGCTCAATTCTTACTTCTTGGAAACTCTTGAATCGAACTCTATCTTCGATCATCAGTACGGCTTCCGCATGGAAAGATCCACTGGTGACCTCCTTTCCTATCTTACTCATGTATGGTCATCGTCTCTGAGGAACTATGGGGAATCCTTTGTCATCGCCCTTGATATCTCTAAGGCTTTTGAAAGACCCTGGCACAAGGCTATGATGGCAAAACTCCTTACTTATGGTTTACCCCTTCTCCCTCTTTGCTGATTTCCAGTTTTCTTTCTGACCGCTTTATATCTATGGTTGTTGACGGTGGAGCTTCAAGCCCATTTCCTTTGCCAGTGGTGTTCCAAAGGGCTCTGTTCTTTCACCTACTCTGTCCCTTCTCTTCATCAACGATCTGTTATCAGTTCCCATCCTCCTCTCTTCTTCACACCTTTGCCGACGATTCTACCCTTCATTTTTCTTCTGCCTTTTCTTCACAACATTCATCTGCTACTTGTAATCAGTCTTGTGTCACTCTTTCCTCTACTTTCAACTCCAATTGGCAGAGGGTATATGAGTGGGGCACCCAAAATTTAGTTCTTTAATGCCTCCAAGACACAGTTTCTGGCTATCTCTTTATCTTCTCTTCCTGATAGCCCTATTGTCTTTGAATCTAATTTGAAATTCACCCTCTTAATTTTATTAACATAGTAATCCATATATCCTCTAACTTGTCTTGGAGGAATCACTTAAACCAAACTTCTAAATCATCCAAAAAATTTGGGGTTTTATTTCGTTTTCGTTGTTCCTTTTCCTAAGGTTGAATCTAAGGCTGTCAGACTCATTAATGATCCTTCTCTTACTCTTCATCTGGATTTTCTTTTTCTTCGCCATAAGGTATTATCCCTTTCTTTTTTCTATCTCTATTGCTTCCATTGCTGCTCTGATGAGTTGGTGAGTTGCATCCCTCCCATGCTACCAAGGCTGCGTAACTCTCGTCAAGCAGCCTCGTCTCACAGGTACTGTGTGGAGATTTGTGGCTAGCAGATTGGTCGGTGCAAAGACTCCTTTTTCCCATCTGCCTCCAGACTCTGGAACTCTCTTCCTCCTTTTGTTTTTCTAATTCTTATGACCAATCATCTTTCAAAAAACGGATCTATCATCATCTCAGGGTCTAATCCTGCCCCATTTCAATGTTTTTATTACTGCAATTATTCTTTCAACCTGTCCTTTTCCTATCGTGTTTCATTACCTCATATCTGCCTTGTCCTTAAGCCTTTTACTTTTTCTTCATCTTCATCTTTCTTCACGCCCTGGCATTTATTGATAAGGGCAGCTTTCTTGCCTGTTCCTGTGTCACACTCATCAAAAAGACTGGAATCTGATTCAAATATTAAATAATCAGACAGTTTCCAGTGCCATTGTATTTGAACTAATCTGCTGCACACACGCACACACACTAGTAAAAAAAAAAAAGCAACAGCTCACATTTTACATAATAGCAAGATCAGATCTTTTATACCCAATGAGTAAAGAAACTCTTGCAACATATAAGCATAGATAAGTTAAACTAAAACGATGATACTCTAATTAACTATGATGTAAGACTGGAATTTGTGTCGTTTGGAAAATATCAAAATTACATCTTTGAGATACACTGGACCAGGAAATTACAATAGAATAAGGATGCATGCAAATAAAAATAAAAAAAAAAGAACAGCACCCGTTTTAGCTATGGTATGAGTGAGATTGGTATTGGGCCACTGAGTCATGTCGAGCACAAAGGCTCTAAATCAGTTCAGTCAGTAAACTTCAACAGAATCTTCTTCTTCTTTATCTACATCTTTACCCACTTTTATGTGGGGTCGATGTTTCTAGCCAGTGTTCTCCATATGTTCCTGTCCCATACCTCATCACCCGAAGGACTTGTTTTGGTAGATGTAATCGTTACCCTGAGTGCATACCCTTGCTAACCTCAGACCGTGACGGAGCGCGAATCCTTGACCTGACGCCTAAAAGTCGCGGACCCTACTGCTTGAGCCACGGTGACTACAACAAACTTCTGCAGAATATGAATATATAAATAAATGCATAGATAAATAAAACAATAACTAACCTCATATACTGTAGAAGATGCTTCCCACCTCAAATGACTATTCTTAGTTCCATCGTGTTCATAGGAACAGTTGAGGTACACCGATGATCCTTCGACTACGTCGTAAGAATCAACATGCTCTGCAGGATATGTTGTAGGATCCTTTTGCCAATACCCCTTCACTATTACTCTGGGTGAAGCCAAGGATTCTTCGCGTGCTGTGATTAATTTTAATAGCAATAATATTTTTTATAATTGTGACACTGGGAAAGAAGAAACAACTGCCGTCATCAAGCCAGGACACCAAGAAAATAATAAGATGAAGAAATAACATTAGTTTAAGAACAAGGCAGATATAAGTGAATGATACAAATTAGGAAATAAACAGACTAAAAGAATAGTCAGAGCATTGAAGACCTAGAGATATGACAGGATTAGACCCTGAGATGACGATAGATCTGCTTTTGAGGGAAGATAGGTTATAAGAATTAGGGAAGACAGAAAAAATAATAGAGTTCCAGTCTGGAGGTAGATGGGAATGCGTAGTCATTGCATCAACCAATCCACGAGCTACAAATCTTCACACAGTACCTGTGAGATGAAACCACTTGGCGATTAGTGCGTGGTCTTGGCAGGGGGGGATAAGCAACTCGCCAACTCATCGGAGTAGCAGTAGAAGGAGAAATAATAAAAAGAGAAAGGGTTGATACTTTAGGCGAAGAGAAAGAGAATCCAGATTTGAAGTAAGAGAAGGTTCATTAGCGAGAATGATGTCTTCCATGCTCTACACTGCTAGTGAGGAGCTGAAATATCTCTCTCACGCTCTATATTCTACTCGCACAGTCACACACACACACACACACACACACACACACACACAAACACACACACACATAGTTGATAAATGGAACTCGTGAAGCGAGGAGGTAGTTAATGCTAACTCAGTTCATAGTTCTTAGGACAAACATGATAAGTATCACTGAATATAATATTGAAACTAACCGGGAGATGGGGATTTAAGACCAGAGGGCTTTTTCCCACAAGTAAAATTAGATAATTACAAATAGGTAATTACATAAAAACACACATACGCACAGACCCACACACAAGCACACATGCACACAGACCCTCACACACACACACATACGCACAATCATACACTATTTGTGAATGGCCAGCACACACAGAAACAAATGATATGTTAAGAGAGTCTTATTTTATTAGTCTGGAAGAATATGCTCGTATCATACATATATAAGTACATATATACTTACATGCGTACATGCATTCATGTATACATGGTTATAGTAGATGCGGTAAAACGAGTGATTAAACTTGCGACACTATTTAAAAATAATTGCTTTAGAGTAAAGTTGCTAAAGAACTGTAGCATTAGAAAAGGACACGTTTCAGGCGTATTACTTACATGTCAAATTCATTATTTCCATATCTGTCTGATTCCAGATGTAAGATATGGGTTTAGACAGAGGCTCAAACCTTGTGTAATTATCCAAAGCTCTTAGAAAGAATAGCCGGTCATGCCGTTGTTCCTTAAACGCCTCTTTCCCTTCTGGTATGAAGCACCCACCACCTGCAGTTTCCTCCACAAGGGAATAATATAAAGAATATTCCCTTTTTCTGCAACAGTTCTCAGGACTGCCAAAAATCCAGTTGGGTAGAGGGTGCTGTACGGTGATTGGCACCTTCAGAACTGTTCCATTTATACTAGTCCAATGGATGCTACCCACAACAGCAAAGTCGGACACATTGACAGCTTTCTGCAGTTGTTCTGGATCACTTGGATCAAGGCATTGTCCAGGTGTAGAAAACACGGATTCAGGAGTCGAAATTGTCATTTGGCAAACTGATATAACTATTACATATGTAATGATTCCCATGTTTAATATTTTTTAGTTTCTGATTTAGGACTATACTTACTCCAAATCAATCACCTTTTATGATTTCCGAACACGTTATGCACTTAA
>JAXCGZ010017316.1:7500-47500 GCA_037179515.1 Halocaridina rubra | reverse complement strand
TTAGACAAGCGTATAAACTATTGACATCCAAAACCAGATATAAATAATTTTTTTGTAAAATTGATAGCTCATAATACATCATAATTAAATTTCCAAACTACACATGGAGATTGCTAAAACCAAGAACCAGATATACTGAAATATTAGAAGTATGCTAATACATTACACATGGTAAATTTTTAGGAAACACAGAGAGTGTAACAAAATCCAGAATAACACTTGACTAAAGTATTAGATGTATGCTAGTACATTATACTTTATAGGCAAATTTCCATAGACATTATAGGAAACTAGAACTTTGTTTCTACCAGTTTTACGTCACGGACTCCCTTTTCTACCAAGGGCTAGGACGGTTACCTTCTTGCGAAGGACTTGTTTTGGCAGATGTAATTGTTACCCTGAGTGCATGCCCTTGCTAACCTCAGACCATGATGGAGCGCGAACCCTCTACTTGACGCCTCAGCGTCGTGGACGCTACCGCTTGAGCCACGGTGACTACTATAGGAAACTAGAACTAGATATGAATAAAATATTAAATAATTTCCTACTTGCAAAGTGTCCCTACCATTTCACATCAGGGATGGCTGGCTTGCAGGGGAATGTGAAGGGTGTGTTTATGACTGCTAGATACAAAAGAGAATTCTATCCTGACATACTTATCAATTTTTGAATTTTACTTTTTTCATTAAATCTGAATCTACTTTATCATAACCTCAGAGACAATGGTTTCATAAACATCTTTATTTCTCATTTTTCAGTATAACTTGTTCCATTAACTGTAAATATTAAGATATTTCAACCATTTTCGTTTCATTTCCTCTATGATTTTCTTTACCTTATGTTCCCTTTTATTCATCATTATTTCCATTCTTTCCAGTCCATTAACCACATATTTCAACGTTTTATTCTTTGATTCCATCCATTCCATCTGTATCTTTTTTTTTTTATTTATGGTCGCTTTGGACATTCACTATATTCTCTCTCTTGGCTATGCAGTGTTGCTTTTATCAGTAATTCCATCTTTCTCCTCACTTATCATTTCATGACTGTCTTCTTCTTCTTCTTCTTCTTCTTCTTCTTCTTCTTCTTCTTCTTCTTCTTCTTCTTCTTCTTCTTCTTCTTCTTCTTCTTCTTCTTCTTCTTCTTCTTCTTCTTCTTCTTCTTCTTCCTTCCTCCTCCTCCTCCTCCTCCTCCTCCTCCTCCTCCTCCTCCTCCTCCTCCTCCTCCTCCTCCTCCTCCTCCTCCTCCTCTTCTTCTTCTTCTTCTTCTTCTTCTTCTTCTTCTTCTTCTTCTTCTTCTTCTCCTTCTTCCTTCTTCTTCTTCTTCTTCTTCTTCTTCTTCTTCTTCTTCTTCTTCTTCTTCTTCTTCTTCTTCTTCTTCTTCTTCTTCTTCTTCTTCTTCTTCTTCTTCTTCTTCTTCTTCTTCTTCTTCTTCTTCTTCTTCTTCTTCTTCTTCTTCTTCTTCTTCTTCTTCTTCTTCTTCTTCTTCTTCTTCTTCTTCTTCCTATGAATTTATGGCTGACTACTAAAAGGTTTTTCCTCTCGACTGGTTCCATATAACCTATTCGAAGATTATCATAATTATGAGCATCCTTTTCTACAAACATCCGCAAGATATATTTGACTTACAATTTGCTCTGTGAAAACGATAGTCCCAAAGAGCAATGTTAGCAGAGCTTAAAACACCATATATCAATGCTAAAATAAAATATAAAACGGTATTTAGAATAAAAATGAGATAATACATACCACAAAAGTCCAACATAGCTTACGTTGAACCAAGAAGAACTATTTTAAGATGCAAAGTATGTCATCCCTCTCTAATTGCAGCCACAGACTAGAGTCATAACACAATGAAATGAGTCACTGGAAGGAAAATGAGTTGGCATAGACACAACCGTGTTCAGTACTTAAAACCTGATTAAAATATAAAGTGGGTGTGTGTGTGCAGGAAACTGGAAGGAACATCACATTATATGGAAATATACTTTTTACTCTCTGTTTTCCAGGAGTAAAATTCATTGTTGTTTTGAAATGCTGGGTACGTGGCTCTTTCAAACTTTTTTTTTATTTTCAAAGTAGAAAGATATTCTAAATTTGAAATGCCATGTGCGTATGTTAAGTAAGACTCTGTCTGTGTTTTTTTTTATCAGAAAGGAAAGGATTAATTATTCTTTTCAGTGTTTTCTGTTTGTGTTTGCATAACAGGAAGGGATTATTGGTTATTTTTTTAATGCTGGATTGTGCCTCTCTTGACCACTCACAGATATGCATTAGTTTCTTCTCTGCCAAACATATGTTGACATTTTAATGTATCTATCTATTCAGAACATAAATAAATTCTTCTTTTGAAATGCTGAGGAAGTGCCTTTTTAAGCATTTTTAAAGTAAAGGATAATTCTTCTTTTAAAATGCACCTCTGGTTCTCTGCTGAGAATTCTCAGAAATTCTAGATATTTATATATTCAGAATTGGAAAGATTTCTTTAAAATGCTGAGTCTTTTCCTCTCTTGAGCATTCTCAGAGTAACCGCCCTTGCGATATTACAGCTGAAGATAATTTGAACTTAAAAATGACTGTCCAAGACAGTTTGATATTAATCTTCCTTCAGTTACGGTTCTTTTTCTATGCCTACATCAACACTGAATATTCATGAAAGAAAGAAAGAAAGATAGAAAGAAAGAAAGAAAGAAAGAAAGAAAGAAAGAAAGAAAGAAAGAAAGAAAGAAAGAAAGAAAATAAAGAAAGAAAGAAAGAAAGAAAGAAAGAAAGAAAGAAAGAAAGAAAGAAAGAAAGAAAGAAAGAAAGAAAGAAAGAAAGAAAGAAAGAAAGAAAGAAAGAAAGAAAGAAAGAAAGAAAGAAAGAAAGAAAGAAGAAAGAAAGAAAGAAAGAAATTAAGAAAGAAAGAAAGAAAGAAAGAAAGAAAGAAAGAAAGAAAGAAAGAAAGAAAGAAAGAAAGAAAGAAAGAAAGAAAGAGAGAAAGAAAGAAAGAAAGAAAGAAAGAAAGAAAGAAAGAAAGAAAGAAAGAAAGAAAGAAAGAAAGAAAGAAAGAAAGAAAGAAAGAAAGAAAAAGAAAGAAAGAGGAAAGAGAGAAAGAAGAAAGAAAGAAAGAGAGAGAGAAAGAAAGAAAGAAAAAAGAAAGAAAGAAAGAAAGAAAATGCAGGATAATTATGAAAAATAGAATGAGCTATATTAGGCAAAGGACACTAATCTTCTCTCTTGGACAAACCTGACCAGTCAATAAAAAAAGAGAGAGAGAGAACTTGCAGAGTAAGAGAAAAAGAGACACAATGAACTATGAAAAGAAGAACATGCCCAACTCCCCACTTGGATAGAACCCACCCATCTATAAAAAAAAAAAATGAACAAATTCTTAAAACAATTTTTGGTTTCTGAATCTCTGTAATACTCATACGCGGCCATAATACATGCCATCCTTACCCTCTTTTCGTACAATAACGGAGCCTTGAAGCGGTAATATTTTAATACTATGTCAGGGTTAAAGACGATCTTCTTCTGCCTTTGCATGCAAAGTGCTTCATCCGGTATAAAAATGGAACATCTGTGGGTCTCCTTGAGTCTCTAGGGGAATCTATATGTGTGCTTATATGCATATATTGATGTATATATGTGTATATGGTCTGTAGGGGATTATGTATAAGTACTTATGTGCATATATTGTATGTATGTATGTATGTATGTATGTATGTATGTATGTATGTATGTATGTGTGTATGTATATGGTCTGTAAGGAATATATATATATATATATATATATATATATATATATATTATATATATATATATATATATATTATATATATATATATATATATATATATATATATATATATATATATATATATATGCATATATATATATATATATATATATATATATATATATATATATATAATATATATATATATATATATATAATATATATATATATATATATATATATATATATATATATATATATATATATATATATATATATATATATATATATATATATATATATATATATTTATTTATATATATATATACTTTTTTTTTTCAAAGTGTAACCTACCTTCACTTAAAAAGGAACACTTCTAAGCAATCATACAAATAAATACCTTTTTCTAGGCAATACTAAATAATCAATATCATTTTAATCATCTCCAAACGTACACATAGTCTCTGGCTATAGTCTCTCACTTTAATATGCTATTTCTAGTACTTCTGTTTACTATTCAACATGGTGTCGAGCGCATTTTTCAGGATATTTAGCATCATGACATTGCATCAGTTAGGACAATGTGTTTTAATCATGACACAGAGACACTACGTTCCACATATCTCCTTTGAAGAAAGTGCAGAGACAGAACTTCAATCATAGAGATAGCAAGCAGCAATTTATCCAGAGATGCTCTCCAACATAAAGTAATTTATTCCTTGGAAAAGCATCATTTATAATAAGAATTAAACTGTCATTGTTAAAGACATCATCTTGAAAAAGCTTTTACATGTCTGAAGAAGAAAGTCTTCCAAACTACTGCATTTTTCTGTCAGTCGTTTTCCGTAGTGTGATATTACCTCATATATGCCTTGCCCTTAACCTTTTTCTTTTCCTTCGTCTTTTTATTTTCCCGTGCCTGGGCCTTTATTGATGAGGGCAGTTTTTGCCTGTCCCGGTGACACACTCATTAAAAAAAGATAATAATATGCTTTCCTCAATGAGTGCTTAGAGGCCTTGAGCCAATGGCTAAGCCATCGAATGCTCGCATCAAAGGCAGAAAGAAATATATGTTGAAGAACATCTATTGACAAGAAAACTGTACTTTCACTGGAGAAAGTCTGTCAGTACTTTCTGTTCAGATATATTTTGAAATAGAGTATCTCTGTGTATTGTGAAAGTGTCCATTCCTCTCTGATGGTATAAAGTGATATTAAATATGTGCAGATATTTTTGGACTGTGTCAGGCCAAGCATAAATAATGCAAGTCATTAATATGAAGACATTCTTCTGGCGAAGAGCTTCCCATTTCTTAATGACTTTTTTCCCCTTGTATATGTAAATAATGTGGCTCTTCTTCTTGCAAAAACGAAGATATAATGTGTCTGCATATTTAGGAAAATGCACTTATGATGAGAGTTTTTAAGATGTTCTTAATTATGCATGAAAAGAAAATAATGTAGTATTTTTCTATGTATTTGATATACTTAAATTCATTTCTATCTTGCATATGTTAGTGAATATAGTGCCTGATATCTCAAGTAAGAGGGCCAGAGTTCGATTCCTTTGAGTAGTAACTTCAGTCATAGTCACCGTGGTTCAAACGGTAGCTTCCGCGACTCTGAGGCGTCAGGTCGAGGGTTCGCGCCACATCACGGTCTGAGGTTAGCAAGGGCATGCACTCAGGGTAACGATTACATCTGCCAAAACAAGTCCTTCGCAAGAAGGCAACCGTCCTAGCCTTTGGTTGAAAAGGGAATCCATGACGTAAAACCGGAAAAAGTAACTTCAGTCAAGTTGGGAAGCTCATTGAATACACCAATTTACACATGGAAATTAGAAAGAACAGTATTTCAGGAGAGTTAGAGCTTCAGTAAAGACAAAATATACCATTGTAGTGTGAAAAAAAAGGCTTATTCAAAGATGTAGAAAAGCTATAATCCCTCTTATGAGGACAATGGCGGCGCCAAAGCAAATAATCAATTGTCCAAGAGAGAAAAAGCGATAGAGGTAATTCTCATTCCCCTCGCTCCTCCTCATTTAGTCATATTTTATGACTTGCAGGGGAAAACGGAGCTGCAACCTTTTTTTCTAAGCCCCATGAGACGGAAAGAAAAAAATGGACAGTAAGAATGAAAGAGAGAATGAACTTTGAAAGGCAGAGCCCAAATTCTCACTTGAACAGTGCCCAACCATCTCCAAAAAATGAAAAAGAGAAAATGTCAAGTTAGAGAAAAAGAGAGAGAATGAACTATTAATTGTAGTATATGCCCAAGTCTTCACTTGGATAGAACCATCCTATCTCCAAAGAGAAAGAGGAATAATAGAATAAGACAGAAAGAGAGAATAATCTGTTGGTGACAGACGACTTGCAACGCCTCATTTGGATAGAACCAATTCATTCCTATAAAAATTAAGAACAAAATAGTGTAAAACAGATATATATATATATATATATATATATATATATATATATATATATATATATATATATATATATATATATATATATAGAGAGAGAGAGAGAGAGAGAGAGAGAGAGAGAGAGAGAGAGAGAGAGAGAGAGAGAGAGAGAGAGAGAGAGAGAGAGAGAGAGAGAGAGAGAGAATATGAACTACTAGAAGCAAAGGAACATTCAGCTCTCTACTTGAATAGAACTCATCTTTTTCAAATAAAAGAAGAAAATGTAGATCAAAATAAAAAGGAATCTTCAACTCTGAGAAGCAGAAGACGCTTAACTCCTCCTTTGGATATAACTCAACAACTTTTTAATAGATAATGGATTCGGTTTTACGTCACGAACTCCCTTTTTCTACTAAGGGCTAGGACGGTTGCCTTCTTACGAAGGACTTGTTTTTGGCAGATGTAATCGTTACCCTGAGTGTATGCCCTTACTACTTTAATAGATATACAAAGGGGATAATAAAAGAAAAACTAGAGAACGAACTCTGGGTCACAGAAGACCCTAAACTTCCCACAAGGATGGAACCCAAACATCTCCCTAAATAAAAAAAAATAAAAAAAAAAGAACCGAGAAAAGAAAAAGACTAATTTTTCAAAAATGAAAAAAAAATGCAGACTAAAAGTGAAAAAAAGGATGTTTAACTCCTTATTAGAAAGAGTCCACCCATACCAATGCTAGAAATAATGATAATATGCATATAGCACTATATATTTCAGTGTTTTAAACTTAGTCACCAAGTAGAAAAAGTTTTTATTGCTTTCTGGAGGGTATGATGGCAACTTTTATTCAAGTATTTTTTGTGTTTACATAGTTCCCTCCAGCCAAACTTTAACCATTGATTTACATACAAAGTACAGTGTAAATTTGCTGGTAGGGAACATGTTCATAAAACAAACCAAAAAAAAAAGTTATTTTTGAAGAGTGGTTTGGGGGACATATGCATACAAGACTTTAAGATTGTCTTCTTCTTCTTCAAAATAACACAACTTTACAACACATTGTTTTACATGATTTCAAGCGTCTTCTTCTTCTTCTTCTTCTTCTTCTTCTTCTTCTTCTTCTTCTTCTTCTTCTTCTTCTTCTTCTTCTTCTTCTTCTTCTTCTTCTTCTTCTTCTTCTTCTTCTTCTTCTTCTTCTTCTTCTTCTTCTATGTCCTTATATAAATATTCATCTCTCCCACTATATTTTATATCGATATATACATATTATGTGTGATTACCTAATTGTGATTACCTAATTGTGTTTACGGGAAAGAGCCCAAAGCTCGTATCTTCCCGTCTCCTAATCGGTTCCATTTTATACTTATTGATACTTATCATACCTCTCCTTAAAACTATGGATTGAGATAGCATTAACTACCTCCTCGCTTAGCGAATTCCAATTATCAACTACTCTTACACTGAAAAAGTATTTCCTTACATCCTGCGAAGAAGTTTTCTTACGAAGCTTCAAACTATGACCTCTAGTTCTAGAGCCAGCCATATCGAAATATCGATCCCTATCCACTCTATCATAACCATGAAGGAATTTAAAGACTGTCACCATATCCCCCCCTCACTCTTCTAGCTTCGAGTGATGGTAAGTCTAATTCCCTCAGCCTCTCATCATAACTGAGATTGCGTATTTCTGGCACCAGTTTCGTGGCATGTCTTTGAACTTTTTCAAGCTTAGCTATGTGCTTTTTCAAGTGCGGATTCCAAAAGGGGGCTGCATATTCGAGTTTTGGCCTCACATAGGTTACATAAATATTTCTGAACATTTCCTTGTCCATGTGCCTGAAGGCTACCCTTACATTTGATAAGAATGCATATGCTGCCCGTACTATGCCATTTATATGTATTTCTGGAGACAAATCTGCCAGTATGTTTACTCCTAGATCTCTCTCATTTTCTGTCTCTTGAAGTTGTACTCCAGCCACCGAGTAGTCAAGCTTGGGCCTTCTTGCACTTGTACCCATTCTCATTACCTTACATTTTGAGGTATTGAATTTCATTAGCCACTTTTCTGACCACTCATGCAGATTATTTAGATCCTCCTGAAGTTCTCTACCATTGTTCTCGTTTTTTACTTTCTTCACAATCTTTGCATCATCTGCAAACATATTCATGAATGAATTTACAGACTCTGGTAGGTCATTTACATATACAAGGAACAAAAGTGGCCCTAAAACTGAACCCTGTGGAACTCCACTACTAACTCTTCTCCATTCAGACACTGAGTGTCTTACTCTAACCCTCTGTTCCCTTCCTTCTAAGTAAGTTTTTATCCATTCCAAAACATTTCCACCTATTCTAGCCATTGATTGCAGCTTCCTAGTAAGTCTCCCATGTGGAACAGTGTCAAACGCTTTCTGGAAGTCTAGGAATATGCAATCTGCCCAGCCCTCTCTTTCCTGTAAGATTTGGCTTACCTCATCATAAAATTCTAATAAGTTTGTTACTGTTGATCTACCTTCTCTGAAGCCATGTTGCCTCAATGACAAAAAGTTGAAGGATTCCAAGTGAAGAGAGATATGTTTCCTTAGTAGTTTCTCCATAACTTTGTGTGATTACCTAATTGTGATTACCTAATTGTGTTTACGGGAAAGAGCCCAAAGCTCGTATCTTCCCGTCTCCTGATCGGTTCCATTTTAGACTTAGTGATACTTATCGTACCTGTCCTTAAAACTATGGATTGAGATAGCATTAACTACCTCCTCGCTTAGCGAATTCCAATTATCAACTACTCTTACACTGAAAAAGTATTTCCTTACATCCTGCAAAGAAGTTTTCTTACGAAGCTTCAAACTATGACCTCTAGTTCTAGAGCCAGCCATATCGAAATATCGATCCCTATCCACTCTATCATAACCATGAAGGAATTTAAAGACTGTCACCATATCCCCCCTTACTCTTCTAGCTTCGAGTGATGGTAAGTCTAATTCCCTCAGCCTCTCATCATAACTGAGATTGCGTATTTCTGGCACCAGTTTCGTGGCATGTCTTTGAACTTTTTCAAGCTTAGCTATGTGCTTTTTCAAGTGCGGATTCCAAAAGGGGGCTGCATATTCGAGTTTTGGCCTCACATAGGTTACATAAATATTTCTGAACATTTCCTTGTCCATGTGCCTGAAGGCTACCCTTACATTTGATAAGAATGCATATGCTGCCCGTACTATGCCATTTATATGTATTTCTGGAGACAAATCTGCCAGTATGTTTACTCCTAGATCTCTCTCATTTTCTGTCTCTTGAAGTTGTACTCCAGCCACCGAGTAGTCAAGCTTGGGCCTTCTTGCACTTGTACCCATTCTCATTACCTTACATTTTGAGGTATTGAATTTCATTAGCCACTTTTCTGACCACTCATGCAGATTATTTAGATCCTCCTGAAGTTCTCTACCATTGTTCTCGTTTTTTACTTTCTTCACAATCTTTGCATCATCTGCAAACATATTCATGAATGAATTTACAGACTCTGGTAGGTCATTTACATATACAAGGAACAAAAGTGGCCCTAAAACTGAACCCTGTGGAACTCCACTACTAACTCTTCTCCATTCAGACACTGAGTGTCTTACTCTAACCCTCTGTTCCCTTCCTTCTAAGTAAGTTTTTATCCATTCCAAAACATTTCCACCTATTCTAGCCATTGATTGCAGCTTCCTAGTAAGTCTCCCATGTGGAACAGTGTCAAACGCTTTCTGGAAGTCTAGGAATATGCAATCTGCCCAGCCCTCTCTTTCCTGTAAGATTTGGCTTACCTCATCATAAAATTCTAATAAGTTTGTTACTGTTGATCTACCTTCTCTGAAGCCATGTTGCCTCAATGACAAAAAGTTGAAGGATTCCAAGTGAAGAGAGATATGTTTCCTTAGTAGTTTCTCCATAACTTTGTGTGATTACCTAATTGTGATTACCTAATTGTGTTTACGGGAAAGAGCCCAAAGCTCGTATCTTCCCGTCTCCTGATCGGTTCCATTTTAGACTTAGTGATACTTATCGTACCTGTCCTTAAAACTATGGATTGAGATAGCATTAACTACCTCCTCGCTTAGCGAATTCCAATTATCAACTACTCTTACACTGAAAAAGTATTTCCTTACATCCTGCAAAGAAGTTTTCTTACGAAGCTTCAAACTATGACCTCTAGTTCTAGAGCCAGCCATATCGAAATATCGATCCCTATCCACTCTATCATAACCATGAAGGAATTTAAAGACTGTCACCATATCCCCCCTTACTCTTCTAGCTTCGAGTGATGGCAAGTCTAATTCCCTCAGTCTCTCATCATAACCGAGATTGCGTATTTCTGGCACCAGTTTCGTGGCATGTCTTTGAACTTTTTCAAGCTTAGCTATGTGCTTTTTCAAGTGCGGATTCCAAAAGGGGGCTGCATATTCGAGTTTTGGCCTCACATAGGTTACATAAATATTTCTGAACATTTCCTTGTCCATGTGCCTGAAGGCTATCCTTACATTTGATAAGAATGCATATGCTGCCCTTACTACGCCATTTATATGTATTTCTGGAGACAAATCTGCCAGTATGTTTACTCCTAGATCTCTCTCATTTTCTGTCTCTTGAAGTTGTACTCCAGCCACCGAGTAGTCAAGCTTGGGCCTTCTTGCACTTGTACCCATTCTCATTACCTTACATTTTGAGGTATTGAATTTCATTAGCCACTTTTCTGACCACTCATGCAGATTATTTAGATCCTCCTGAAGTTCTCTACCATTGTTCTCGTTTTTTACTTTCTTCACAATCTTTGCATCATCTGCAAACATATTCATGAATGAATTTACAGACTCTGGTAGGTCATTTACATATACAAGGAACAAAAGTGGCCCTAAAACTGAACCCTGTGGAACTCCACTACTAACTCTTCTCCATTCAGACACTGAGTGTCTTACTCTAACCCTCTGTTCCCTTCCTTCTAAGTAAGTTTTTATCCATTCCAAGACATTTCCACCTATTCTAGCCATTGATTGCAGCTTCCTAATAAGTCTCCCATGTGGAACAGTGTCAAACGCTTTCTGGAAGTCTAGGAATATGCAATCTGCCCAGCCCTCTCTTTCCTGTAAGATTTGGCTTACCTCATCATAAAATTCTAATAAGTTTGTTACTCTTGATCTACCTTCTCTGAAGCCATGTTGCCTCAATGACAAAAAGTTGAAGGATTCCAAGTGAAGAGAGATATGTTTCCTTAGTAGTTTCTCCATAACTTTGCAAACTATGCTGGTCAAGGAAACTGGTCTATAGTTCAGAGCCGTATCCCTCCTTCCCTTTTTGAAGATAGGTATCACATTTGCTTGTTTCCAGTATCTTGGAATCTCCCCCGACTCCAGTGACTCCTTAAATATGATACTTAGTGCCACTGATATTGTGTTTGCCCATTTTTTAAGCACATGAGGGGATATGTCATCAGGACCTGTAGCTTTTTGAACATCTAGATCCATCAGCGCTTTGCATACCTCTGTGGCTGTAAGGTTGATGTTCTCTAATCCCGGCCCTTGAGCTTCTATCACTGCAATCTGAGCGGGTGGGGTATTTTCTACTGTAAATACTGACTGAAACTCCTTGTTCAATTCTTTGCAGATCTCTTCATCCGTCTCAGTGATGCTTCCATCCACTCTCTTTAGCCTTAAAACCTGTTCTTTTACCTTCAGTTTTCCTCTGATAAAGCTGTGGAAAAGCTTGGGATTTTCTTTAGCCTTCCTGGTGATGTCCCTCTCATAATCTCTCTCTGCCTCTCTCCTTTTACTTAGGTAGTCATTTCTTGCTCTTTTGTAGGTTTGCCAGGCATTTATGTTTTTTCTCCTCCTATACCTTTTCCAGCATTTGTCTCTCCACTCCTTAGCTCTTTTACACCCATTATCGAACCATTTCTCTCTGGCATGAATTACACCTACTTTGGTGACAGGTATGCAGCAATCTACTATCTTCCCATATTTCTCACAAAAGATGTCATACATTTCTTGTACAGATTTGTTGTAAAATAAGGTTCTCCAGTCAATAACTGCAAAAAGCTCATTCATTTTGATGTAATCTCCTTTCCGATAGTTCCTCCTCATGTCCTCAGTGCCTCTACTCTCAGGAAGAATATCTTCAATGATATACTCCATCAACAACACACAGTGGTCACTCTTTCCAATTGGTGGTTCATACTCAATATTTTCAATATCCAACACATTATCTGTGAACACTAGATCAAGTAGTGATGGCTCATCCCCACCCCTGGCTCTTGTTGGTTCCATTACATGTTGGTGTAGGAAATTCCCTTGTACGCAATCTAGGAATCTTGCCCCAAATGAGTCCTCACCACTGTGTGGGTCAAGATTTATCCAACCTATCTCTTTATGATTAAAGTCTCCCATAATCAAAATCCTACATTTTTTCTCCCGTGCCATGTTAACAACTGAGTTTATGACTTCAATAGTACCTATATGACTTTCCTCATAAATTTCAAGCCTATTTTGGTTCCTTGGTGGGTTGTATACAACAGTTATTATAATGCTCTCTGACCCAGTATTTATGCGAGCAACAAGAAATTCCCTGAACTCACTTTCTATAGCCAAGTTTATTTCTTCAACTTGAATCCTCTCACTTATGAGCAGTGCTATCCCTCCACCAGTCCTCTCACATCTTTCAACCCTTAGTATTCTGAAGCCCTTAGGAAAAACTGTGACACTGTTTATGTCCTCACTCAACTTAGTCTCTGTAATTGCTACTATATCTGCCTTACTGTTGTGAATCCTATCTTTTAATTCTACTGCCTTACCAGCTAATCCATCAGCATTTGTGTATAACAATCTTAATGAGGCCCCATCCCCTGATCTTCTGTCATTATCTTCTTTATCTCCCCTTTGTCTGGAAGTATTCTGTAACGAAAATTTTTCTTCTCTTCTTCATTTCTTTCATCATTTAACCTTCTTGCCTCTTGCAACAAGTTTTTGATCTTTCCCATCTCTTCCTGTGTTCTGTATTGTCTAATGAACACTTCTTTGCATTCTTGAAGGTCTTTTAGACTTTTTTTTCTCAACAATATTTCCCTACATGTTTCCCCTCTCTCAAAGGTTACTTTTGTTGGTCTCGGCTTTCCTTCCCTCGAATATTTACCTAGTTGGTGTATGTGTGTGTGTGTGTATGTGTGTGTGTGTGTGTGTGTGTGTGTGTGTGTGTGTGTGTGTGTGTGTGTGTGTGTGTGTGTGTGTGTGTTACAGTCCATAAAGTTTAGCTGTTGTATTTTTTCATTTCCAGTTCACAGTTATACTATTTTTTGCGTATGTATATTAACGTATGTATACTCACAAATCTCTTTCAGCTTTAGAGATTAAACTCTTCTTGTTCCTAAACTTCCATATGCATGATCGCACACGCACAAAATAAAGCAAAGCCACTAGTGATTTATAATCTATCTTGTGTTAGCTCCCTCGGCTTTAAAAAAAAAAAAAAAAAAAAAAAAAAAATATATATATATATATATATATATATATATATATATATATATATATATATATATATATATAAAAGTGATGCCATATGATATTATATTAGTGTCTATTCCAAACTATATACGTGTCTTTAATTACCTTGATCGACGAATTTATCAAAATTATATGATGCACGCATGCGCAGATCCAGAGATTAGCGAAATTTAACAACAAAATGGTCGAGTAGTGTTGTTTGGAGTATTTAACAATGAAGCCAAAAGACTCCAACATTGATATATACTTTCGCGTAGATGTTAAATCTTAGAGACTTTGGCCCGATTTCTTAAACAGTGTAAATACCATATTGTTAGTTAGCTAGACACACACAAATGGATTTCATAAACGCATCTGACGCGGTTCTGTTGAGTATGGGATAAACAAACTTTTGAATGTTCTGTAGATATGTTCAGATTTGTTCAACCTTTACATTTTTTAAAATCCTACTGTCCTCGGGATGCTTACAAAGAGCATTCTGAACTTCATTTTATTGGCTAAGGGATCATGTGTTCAACCTTCTACTTTGTATACAAATCTAGTAGGATTTTTATTTCATGGTTGTACAAAGAATTTTTATTAAATATTCTTATTTTATTTTACAAAGAGTTTTTATTTCATGGTTGTACGTCCTTATCTATAATTGCATACTATCAGTAATTTTAATATTCACCTTAAGATTCCGTTCACTAGAGAGTGGATCAGATAATACCATTCACATGTGAATGAATCATAATGATCTATTCATCTGCAGCCATCGCTAAAATGCAACAAGACACCTAGACTCTTCCCACCATGTGGCAGTCAGCTAAGCGGTATTATCACTGCTTAAGCTAATAGTCACATATATTTAATTGTCTTCTCTTTAGACTGCTGAGTTATCAGAGGCTATTATGTAAAGGACAACAATATTCTGTCTTTATCCTCGAATGCATCTGGAGAAAAACTATACAATCTCAATTAAGAAATGGAATTTTCAACCTTATTGACGGGAGGTATGAAATACACCTTATTGTACGGAAAAAAAATCAAGAGGGACTCTGTAAATTAATGATATTTGAGTATCTATCTATCTATCTATCTACCTACGTATCAGTACACGTCAATATATATATATATATATATATATATATATATATATATATATATATATATATATATATATATATATATATATATATATATATATATATATATATATATATATATATATATATATATATATATATATATAGACAAGCGTAATTACAGCTATAAAATATAATTTAATTCCAAAGATCTTAGTTTAAATTAAATAAAATTTAATAATGTGATTAAAATATAGAACATATTTACGACTGCAATGAAAAACTTTCTTGCAGATGCAGAGTCTCTTTTCTCTAAGATATGCAAGAAACTTTGACACCATAATAAAAGATATACAATAAAATAATTTCTCATTTGTAAACTAGTAAATCTAAGTCAAAAGAACGATGTCGAAAGGCTTTTTCACTGTGCAGTGTTTAAAAATGGTTAAGTTTTTACAACAGCTTTAGATTCAACCCAAGTTTAATGGCATTAATTTTTCTCATAAATTTACAAAGTTTTCTCGAAATAGCTTTGATAAAGAAAACTGTCATCTCACTTTTACACCTCAGTGATTCAGGATGTCTTCTTCTTCTTCTTCTTCTTCTTCTTCTTCTTCTTCTTCTTCTTCTTCTTCTTCTTCTTCTTCTTCTTCTTCTTCTTCTTCTTCTTCTTCTTCTTCTACTCAACTTCTTTATATTTTGCTTCTTCTCTCTCTCTCTCTCTCTCTCTCTCTCTCTCTCTCTCTCTCTCTCTCTCTCTCTCTCTCTCTCTCTCTCTCTCTCTCTCTCTCTCTCTATCTATCTATCTATCTATCTATCTATCTATCTATCTATCTATCTATCTATCTATCTCTCCTCTGCAAGCAAATTTAGTCATAATTTAAAATAATTTCATACGTTCTTTTACTAAATAAGCGAGAACATTTTATGGAATTTGGTCCTCTCTCCTCTCTCTCTCTCTCTCTCTCTCCTCTCTCTCTCTCTCTCTCTCTCTCTCTCTCTCTCTCTCTCTCTCTCTCTCTCTCTCTATCTAATTATTTTTATATCTATCTATCTATCTGTCTATATATATATATATATATATATATATATATATATATATATATATATATATATATACATATATATGTATATATATATCCTCTGCAAGCACCTTTAGTCATAATTTAAATAATTTTATACATTCTTTACCGCATAGGCGAAAATAAAACGAAACTTTTCATGGAATTGTTTTTTTTTTTCTCTCTATCTATCTATATATCTATCTAACTATTTTTCTATTTATCTATCTATCTATCTATCTATCTATCTATCTATCTATATATATATATATATATATATATATATATATATATATATATATATATATATATATATATATATATATATGGTAAGGAAGCCCATCAGTGAAGCAACACATAGAAAAATAAATAACGTTTAATTTCAGGTCCTAACTGGACCCCTTCTCAAGCACAAGCTTGAGAAGCACATATGCCAGGGCAATATGTGCTTACAAACGCATAAACCTCGCATCCCAGCCTTATTTATCACAATATCCTTATTTATCTCTTCACTTAATAACAGAGCCACTCCCTCTCTTCATCTCCTTCTTCCAACTCCAGATACCCTACTTACCAAACTCCCAAATGTCACCCCACCATTTCCTTTTATCATAGTTTCACTCAGTGCAAATACATCCATCTTTCTCTCCACAAACATACTCCCTATCACCTCCCTCTTACTTTCACTTACACCACAACAACGCACATTCAGAGACCTAATTACTATGGTTCTTGGTGGATCTATCCTGCCAGAATACCTCCGCATCTATTGGCCAGAAGTAGGATGAAAAATACAGAAGAGAGGATTCCCAGCCCCCCTCTCAGCCCCATTTAGTAGACTTTTAAGACACGCAGAGGAACATGGAGGAAGTATTCTACCCCTCTCTCATATATATATATATATATATATATATATATATATATATATATATATATATATATATATATATATATATATATATATATATATATATATATATATGCAAAATAAGCAACAAATCCTAGTTCACAGTTTTACATAACACAAGAAAAAATAGAAACAAAGATTATAAACTTATTATAATAAACACGTCATGGTATAGGCCATATATTCTAAGTTTTATTAAAGATATATAAGTATAAAAACAGAATCAAGTAATAAGTTCTTAACACTATTTAAAGATTACCTATTAATAAAATTATTAATTGCTATAACATGAAATTATTTAAAGATATTAAATTTACACAAAAATTTATATTAATGGATGAATTCAGCTATCATTCATCCATCCAAACATTCATCCATTCGTGTATATGTGTGTGTGTGTGTGGTGTGTGTGTGTGTGTGTGTGTGTGTGTGTGTGTGTGTGTGTGGAAAATTCGAGCCTAATACATATCCATCAGATATCCAAGGTGCTACTTCCCTGTCCTGCTAAAAGAAGAGGAATACATTTCAGACAGCTGCTACGGCTATGGAATGAGAAACTCTACTGAATGTCTTAATTCATTTTACCCTCTCATCCTAACCTTAATTGTGGCTTATGAGGACATTTAATTCAAATTTCTGCGAATTAGGCCTTTACGATGATCAAATATACACAAATATGAGTAAAACACAAAAGATTTTTCCCTTGGCAAGTATTCGATCCTAGAACACATCATCGATGTTAAATGCTATGATGATGTGTTCTAGGCTCGAATCCTAGAACACATCATCGGTGTTAAATGCTATGATGATGTGTTCTAGGCTCGAATCCTGGTCAGGAGCAAATTTTATTTTTATAATTTCACATATTAATATGATTATTTGATCATTATGGATGTACATATAGCATGGATTTGAATTAAACACGAAAACAAGGGACCAGCAAGGTTGGGAAGAGATAGTAAAATGAACATAAACATTCAGTAAAGAATGGTTATTCCCTGAATCTAGCAGTTAGCTGTGAGGTTTCTTTCTTCTCTCTTGCTTCTGTGGTAAAGTTGGGAGCGTCTTTGAACACTGATGGTATGTCCTAGCTCCGATTATCGGCCAGAGGATAATGTGTTTCACATATTCACTTATAACTAAGTGCTTATTTGATCATATATATATATATATATATATATATATATATATATATATATATATATATATATATATATATATATATATATATATATATATATATGTATATATATATGTATATATATATATATATATATATATATATATATATATATATATATATATATATATATATATATATATATATATATATATATATATATATATATATATATATATATATATATATATATATATATATATATATATATATATATATATATATATATATATATATATATATATATATATATATATATACTATATATATATATATATATATATATATATATATATATATATATATATATATATATATATATATATATATATATATATATATATATATATATATATATATATATATGTAAAGAGAGAGACAGACAGAGAGAGAAAAAATGTCTTACGCTATTTACGACAATAATCATATTTAAAAAACTCAAATTCATACCTACCTACATATATATATATATTATATATATATATATATATATATATATATATATATATATATATATATATATATATATATATATATATAAAAATCACATACATACATACATATATGAAGAAATTGAAAAGGTAATCAACATTTAAGAGCATTAATTATTGCTAAATTCTTTGTACTCTCCATTACTTACGTATTGCTTTGCAAAACATTTGCCAGAAAAACTAACTGCATAAGTAATTTGCAGAGTTCAATTACACATGATAAGACAGCACAACGGAATGTGCAAAATACATCTTCATTTGCTCTATAGATGGACTCAAGTACTTTCCACTAGTACATCATCTTTTCCTATTTTCATTATAGATTAATATACACAAAAACATATGTTTATACCGAATGCATTTATATTCGCCATACTATACTATATAATCACTAATATATATACAGAGATTAGATAAAAATGCCATAGTTGTGGTTATAACAAAGATTTTACCTTCTCCATTTCTCTGGGTTTAAGATTGGCACTGTGTGTGATAAGACTGGCACTGTGTGTAATAAGACTGGCACTGTGTGTAATAAGACTGGCACTGTGTGTGAAAAGACTGGCACTGTGTGTCATAAGACTGGCACTGTGTGTCATAAGACTGGCACTGTGTGTAATAAGACTGGCACTGTGTGTTTTGTTTGCACCTCCCAGTGACTGGGTTTGGTGCTCTTGGAGACAACGGAGAAGATAGAAATGCTTCATGTGAAGGAACACGTCAATACGTAACATGTTTTTTTTTTTTATAGCATAATGTCTTTGATTTTTACGATTTCGTAAGAGATCTGCTTGCAAGTGTAATAATATAATTTATGAACATTTTGTGAATAAAAGTCACAAACAATATATGTCAGATCATTAAAACGTAGTACTCCTTTCTCATACATACAACCAAAGAATTTATGACATCAAAGAGGCTTGTACTGTCCCATTGGGCTATGCAGATATGCTTGAGGTTAGGTGCATAGGTAAGAGAAAAGACATTCCACAGAAATATGGAAATAGCAAAAACCTCACATCACAATCAACGAAGATATTTGTCACAATCCTTTTTCTTATACTCACAATTTCCTTTTGTGTAATAAAACTCTTCTCCATTACACTTAAAAATAGTCTTGGCAGTAAGAAAACGGCTGGTACCACATTGAAATTCACTAATATGTCCGGAATAATATCTTGAAGTAAATAGATATAATGCTGGTAACATGCAGTCACAATTTTCTTATCACTGGAGGACAATTTTTCCATTCACAAGTCTGTGATTATTATTTAACAAGTATTTTTCCAATGCTAAATTCGAAATCATCCACTCACTAAAAATGACATGTATCAAAGTATATAAACAATACTGCGTTGGCTATGCTAAAAGTCACTGACTTTTCCACAAATAACTTGAAAACTGTTCACAAATTCTGCAATCTTTTGAAACCATTTAGGTTTTGGTGAACACGTCGCTGCACTAATCTCTTTCGGAGAGTGAAGCAAAAACAGGTAAATGTGTTGTTAAATTTGCATTTTCAAATTGAGAAAAAAATGAAAAAATTGTGAGATATGTAAACTGTTTTCATCATAGTCTAGTGTGTATATCCACGTAATGTGAAAATCAAACTTTCAGAATTCAGTAACTATACAATGGCTCTCTTAAGTATTTTTATACATCGTAAACAATTAAATTTTTGACAAAGACCCGATTTCTCAAACAGTGTAAGCCTAGGATACCATATTGTTAGTTAGCTAGACACACACAAATGGATTTCATAAACGCATCTGACGCGGTTCTGTGTAAGGCTAGGATCCTCCATGGGGGAATCCTAGCCATGCACAGAATCGCATCAGATGCGTTTATGAAATCCATATATGTGTGTCTAGCTAACAAACAATATGGTATCCTAGGTTTACACTGTTTAAGAAATCGGGCCTTAGGCTCCTATAGTCACTGTATAACTCATGCTTTCAAAAGTGTAATCAACTTTTGAAGAAAAAAAATTCCTGGTCCTCGCCAGTTTTTTACATCAAAAGTCTGGTTAGGTAAACGCCGACATCAGAAAAGCTGGAAAAGAAGATGCAGCTATGAACTTTTTAAATCACATTACATCATTTTCGTATTTATTTAGTCTTGATTTGACTTGAACACGTGCTAAGTAATATTCCTCTAATGTAATAAGGGCTATATACTTAAATCATGCTGAACTGTAAACCTTTAAGTTCACTAAGTACAACTTTTATCTTTCTCATACATCATTGGCACTGCACAGAATGCTGAGAGGGTTCCTCGAGTATTGCTGGTTCCATAACGGAAGATTTCATGTACTCGAATTTCTCCCTCATATCTGGAGAACTCTCTTCAGATATAGATCCAAGTCCACTAGAAGTCTCTGACAGTGTTCTCCCTCTACCGTGACCATTTGGGACAAGATTAGCATACTCTCCGTCAGACGTCTGTCTCGTATAGTTTCTTGGCAGTGATTTACAGTCAGCATTAATATAATTGGGCTTGTTGTCATGGAATATATCTTGACAACCATCCTTCGTGAGATAGTTATTCTCGTCAGTCTTTCCAAGAGGACCGGGTATTACATACTGTGGGTTGTTTTGCATGTATGCTGTAGGACTGTAGAGACCACTATCATGTTTGTTCATCAAAGTCAACCCTCTTATACCTTTGGGACGCAAAGGAATGTCAGTGTTTGAGAACACGTTGTTACCGGATGATACTGGTGTTACTGGAGTTACAGGCGTCAAAGGGGCTGGAGAATTCTTATGCATGAAGAGATAGTTGGTTTCCTGAGGAGTTCCAGCCATGCTCTTATTCTCCTCATAGTCTTGGATTTCACTGTCTCTCTTTTCAATAGCATCAACCGTCTCCTTGTCAAAGTTGAAGACATTCAGGGAAGTTTTAGTGGGAGACGACATAGGTATGTAAACACTCTTTGACTCGTCGGTGTTGTTTGTTTGATACTGCATTTGAAGAGGGGTCAAACGAGGGCTGCTAATTTGTGGTACAGGCATGGCCATGGCCCCACAAGCATTAGGACTAAAGGGCATTTCATACCCATCTTCGTCTAGGTTGGGACTTAACTCACGTACTTTGGCATTATAATCTGGACTTTGCAATTGGTTCAGGAAAGTACTGGCATTATTTTCATTCTGGTATGGGGTATTCAATTCGAGTTGACGCTGCAAAAAGAAAAGGAAAATAATTCTTAAAACCAAAAACAGAATTATATTCAAAAGTTATAAGTATTGAATATTCCAGGTTACAATAAAGTAATAAACTGTCTCTCTACACCTTTTGACTTACCTGTTTTTCCGCTTCACTTAGCATCTCACTGATGGCATTCTCGAGATCAGTGAATGTAGGTCTGTTAATAGGGTCACCGTCCCAACACTTCATCATGACTTGATACCTGAGGAAAATATAGTTGTAAATGTATGTTAATAAAGGATATCAAAATTATTTTGGCACTTTTTAAACATATCGGACATATGCCTGAAATTGCTGTTACTCTTATTGCTACAGCTGGGAATGTAACGACCTACTTGAGGTCAACTACTTGAGGGAACGTGTCCTATTTCACTCCTTAAGAGCCATTCACTATGAGCACATTATGGCACATAGCGCCTTCCCCTCTCTAGGAAATATCCTCTGGTGGCAATGATATATACCCTCGCCTTTTTTTTAGTTCTCAATTTATAAGTAGATGCAGAATGGTACTGCTAGCTCTTCTCTATCTACAGTTGATTTAAAAAAAAATATTATCTTGGAGGCTTTGGGCTGTGGCACCTTTTCTAGATATGCGGCATTTTAAAATAAATATCCCCGTTCCCTTGTACCTCACCTGCATTTGGTTTGAAGATGGCTACTGACATTTTATTAAAGAAATAATAATAATAATAATAATAATAATAATAATAATAATAATAATAATAATAATAATAATAATAATAATAATAATAATAATAATAATAATAATAATAATAATAATAATAATAATAATAATAAAAGGTAAAAAATACATACAGGTCGAAAGTTGCATAACGAGGTTGGTCTAATCTCACGCCCTTTTCTAGTTTCACAACAAACGAATTATCAAAGTCAATTCCAGGCCAAGGGACGTTTCCGAGAGAGAAGATCTCCCAGAGAACTACCCCGTAAGACCACACATCGCTCTGAGTAGAGAAAACGGCATCTCTAATGCATTCTGGAGCAAGCCACTTCCATGGCACTGGTGTCTGGAAAGAAATTGAAAACCTATAACACAGATTATGAAACTGCTAATGCAATCACGAATTTAGACCAGACTCTGAAACCTTCGGATTTTCACTGCAGCCTATCTCTCTTTATGCAAGGACTGAATAAAAGAATATCGTTGACTCCCTTAGGAATAAAATTACAAAGGGAGCCTCAGAGTTCATTTTTACAGCACTCAGGAAGTACCCAGGCCTTGCGCTTGTCCCCCATCACAGGAGAAAGAAAGAAGGAATTGCAGGCAAAACATTACTTAATTCTGCATTCAGTTGCTTCTATTCCCTGAGAAATATCCTATATGCATTCTTAGTATGATATATCTTACCCTTATTTTGATATTAGTCCCAATAAAAATTCCATGTATACTCATATGTATGAGGTCTCTCAATGTACCTTACTCTTTTTGGTGTAGTTGGCATTTTTGTAGATATCTTTGGCGAGACCGAAGTCACTTATCTTGACTACATTGTCATCGGTGAGAAGGATATTTCTGGCAGCCAAGTCTCCATGAAGAACCTGTTTTGTGTAAAATATTACTCTCTGTAATTATTAGATAACCCTTACTTCAGTAGCTACAGTGTATGACTTCCTATTGATATCTATAAGCCAATTTATATTTTTTATCAAATAAGATCAATACAGAGAAAGTGTGAATTATTCCCTGTAAATGACACAAGGGGCACCATTTTAGTACTATGGAACACTTGCTATAAAGAACAAAGATTATTTTATAGTTCACTCCAACAGCGAACTACCGAGAATATCTTCAAATAGGTTACCTTTTTAAATGCCAGATACTCCATGCCCTTTGCTATCTGGTATGCCCAGGAAAGGATGTTCGTAGAGGTTAAGGTAATTGGATTTGATCCTAGAGATCTTGAACCATTACATATTTCAGAACCTCCATTGCTGCTTTCTGAAGTTGGGTTGCAAAAAAATTATGGTGGGTAAATGGAAGTATTAATTTTCAAATGGTTTTGTACAATATCTCACAAAAAGATTTTATGGGATGAGAGAGAAACTTGGTGGCATCTTTCGTATGGCAATCTTTACCAACACAACAATTGTGAATACTATCTTCACGAGTTTTGATTTTGATGAGGATACAAGTAAACTTTTTTCAACACATAAAATTTATCTTAAAATACATGGCAATCATGATGCTAAGTGTATCAAAGACATAAAAGGGTTAATAAAATGAATACTTTGAATGAAAAAATAAGGATACATAATGACAAACGAATAATGCTTCTATAAAATCATACCAGTTGTATAAGTAGTCATATCTGACAGTATATTCTCATTATTGATTGAAGAAATTCCAGAAAAATTTCTAGTTCTTTGGGAATCAAAGAATTGTCCATTTTGGCACTCTGTTGCTGAGGGGGACTGTGGTTCAGACCATGCATGATTACTATTTGTTCCATCACTTAATTGTCGATCTGGAAAGTATGCCACAGATTCCTGGTTGAAAGCCAGGTGAGCATACTTAAGACCTCTAAATGACCTTGTCCTGTTAGACAAACACAAAATGAGTTAACCAGTTTAAAACCAAAGGATCAAGTACATTATGCATAAGTTACCTCAAATTATTATCTTTTTACTTATTTACCTGTTTATGTTTTAATCATGCACTGTAAGAAAAAGTTTCCCAATTTTCATGCTAAAAGACTGTCTATCTCTTTAAATGGCCCCATTCCCCCTGGGCGACCGAATCAAGAAGCACGCATTTACCACGATCCACACATACCTCACTTACTCCTCTTAACTTCTTAGGGATAAAGTATCACCTCATTTCCCCCCAACACCCTACATGAGTCACCCACAAGGCAGGCAGGCAATGATGTTTTACAGTGAGACCCAACAGACTCAGCTGGTATACCGCCATCGCTTTCATCACATGGCAACTCCCCTCACACTTGGCCATCACAGTTCACTGCACCAGCATTGCGAGAAATGCCTTTGGCCAGCATTATCCTAACATAATCTTCCTCCAATCATTCCTATCTCTTGCACACTCTCTTCCCTGCTCCACCGACATCCCACATGCATCCAATTCCATTTTCACGCCATCCATCCATCCTATTCTAGGTCTTCCTCTTGGTCTTACTCCAAACACTTTTTCACTCCACACTCCATTCACTATTCGTTCATCACTCATCCTTTCCATTCGTCCAAACCAACGCAATACTCTCTGATTTAACCTATCTGACAGCTTTCTTTCAACACCATTCTCTGCCTGACTTCCTCATTTCATTCTCTATATATTCTAGACATACCAATCATCCTTCTCAAACACCTCATCTTTATTACATTCAATATATTATTTTAATCCTTCTTGTATTCCACGTTTCTGCTCTTTAAAAAGCTATTGGCACAATCTCACCTTCATATATTCTTTTTTTTTATTCATTCCTATATACCTATTTTTCATCACACTTTTCATCTGACTAAGACATTTACTCGCTTCCTTCACTCTATGACTTACCTCGGCATCCACTCGTCCATTTCTTGATACATGCCACCCCAGATGCTTAAAACTCTCAATTTCTTCAGAAAATTTGGATACAAACTAATTCTTCTAAATCTACTAAACTCATACTTAACTCTTTTCCCTTTATAAAGTGGAAATACACATGCACTCCTCCAGTCAACTGGGACCCTCCCTCTCCTGAAGCATACATTTATCAACCTATCCATCCATTCTACTAATGCTTTTCCACCTTTTGACAAGCATTCTACATGACATCCATATATCCCTCAGAGCCAAACATAGCTCTTTTTTTTCTATCGTTCTCATCACTCACCATTGGCATTCTCCGTTTATTTTCCATTGTCACAATATCTGCTTCTCAAAAGATAGCAACAAAAAACTGCTTAAAGGTTTACAGAATATTTGAAGAAAAAATAGGCTACCTTCCATTATAAACTAATTGCTTCCATTCAAAACTGTCTGTGACTTAAAATTAATATGCAAAGTATTAATGAAGCTTACATTAATATTTGTTGCTACTGCAACATACTTTCCATAATTATACATGAGCCATATTCCCCCTTATAAGGGGGGTGGTCGAGTTAGAGCAAAACACCCTGACTTTGCAGAAAGAAAAAAGAGGAGGGGATACCCAATCCCCTCGCTCCATCCCATATAGTCGACTTTTATGCCATGAAGGGGAACATGTAGGAAGTATTTTTGTCCCCTTCCCCAGGAGGGGGGCAAGAAATGTGATTTGACATTAATATATAAATCGTAATATCAATATGTTCACACAGGGCTTAGGTATTATGTGATGATAACCAAAATGAAGACCTAGTATGCCAGTTAATTTAGAAATCCCTCTTAACACCTAAAAGTAAATTACTTAATCTACCTTGACTCAGATTCAGTTCTGTGCCTCATTCTTGATCCAGTAAGGTAAGGATCTATCTTGTCTTCGTCATTGATCTGGTTAATAAATTCCTTCCGATGACGTCTCATGTAATCCAGAATATTCCCATATTTGCAATATTCTACAATGAGCAGCAGTTCTCCTAAGGAAGATAAAAAATATAAAAGAATAAACATGATATTTTTTTCTAATGCGATGACAAACATTTAATATGAACATTGGACCATAAGACTTTCTTTTTTAAGGTTCTTTAGTCAATTCTGCTCCCTCTGAGCTACAGCTGACAGTCGATCGATTCGGTTTTACGTCATAGACTCCCTTTCCTATTAAAGGCTAGGACGGTCCTTTCTTACAAAGGACTTTGGTATTGGCAGTCTGACCGCTACCCTGAGTGAGTGCCCTTTGTAACCTCAGGCAGGAGAAGTCTTTTACTGGCTGTAAAATTCAGCTTACATGAAATGCCTTATATCCATTAAAAGTACTGTACCATTGCTAATATATGTATATCGTATAAATATATATATATATATATATATATATATATATATATATATATATATATATATGTGTGTGTGTGTGTGTGTGTGTGTGTGTGTGTGTGTGTGTGTGTGTGTGTGTGTGTGTGTGTGTGTGTGATTACCTAATTGTGTTTACGGGAAAGAGCCCAAAGCTCGTATCTTCCCGTCTTCTGATCAGTTCCATTTTATACTTAGTGATACTTATCATACCTGTCCTTAAAACTATGGATTGAGATAGCATTAACTACCTCCTCGCTTAGCCAATTCCAATTATCAACTACTCTTACACTGAAAAAGTATTTCCTTACATCCTGCAAAGAAGTTTTCTTACGAAGCTTCAAACTATGACCTCTAGTTCTAGAGCCAGCCATATCAAAATATCGATCCCTATCCACTCTATCATAACCATGAAATAATTTAAAGACTGTCACCATATCCCCCCTCACTCTTCTAGCTTCGAGTGATGGCAAGTCTAATTCCCTCAGCCTCTCATCATAACTGTATGTATGTATGTAGGTAGGTAGGTAGGTATTCCTGTATGTAAGTATGTATGTACGTATGTGTGTATGCATTAGCTTAGTCATTCCTCTACCAGCAAACAACTTGACGCTGGAACCTCACCTAACAAGTAGAAATGATACTACCTCAAAAATATGATGCCTGAAGGAAAAGTTGAGGAGTACAAATATATTAGTGCTGGTATGGTACATAACGTGCATATTTAAAGCATAACTAATATATATCAGCTCCATCGCTGCCCGGTTGGCCATTAGGATTTTGACACATTGTCGACTCTAGTGGCTGGGTGGGACATCACTCTCAAATCGTCTGCTAGTAGCGGAGTGATGGTGATCATTTACGTCGATATATCGGAAATATTTCTATCTACCCTGTCTATAAGAGTGCTATGCATCATACCTTTGGCAGACAGTTCTTTTGAGCATGCTCCCAAGAGGTTGACTATATTGATATGACGTCCAATGTGAATCATAATCTTGACTTCTGATATGAGAGCTTTCCGTTGAGCATTGTCAGTGCGAGACTTCATCATCTTCACGGCAACTTTAGTACGTAACTGTCCCTCAATGAGATTAAGTGCAGTGGCACTGTAGACACGTCCAAAGGCTCCAGCCCCGAGGAGTTTATCTGGAAAATGTGCTTTTCTCTGAGCTTATGCCTTTTTTTTTTATCTTTAGTCGTATATCTCCTGTCACTCAGATTACAAGACAAAGGTTTATCATTTTACCTAGCTTTACTTGAAATCACGAATTCTATTAATATTTATAGTTGTACAATTGTAAAAAAGAACGTACTTTCAATTAATTTCTTTCTTATAATTTTGCTGATGATGTACCTACTGATTCTAAATGAAATTATAAGCCAGAATGTGATCTCATATTTTCCTACAAAGCAGATAATGTATGGTAAAAATAGAATGGAAATACCAAATGAACACATGAGGTGCGAGAGAAAAATTTATAGGTATGCACTCACCAAATATTATGGAGTCCCTTGGAAATTCGTACTTGATGTCATAAGGCAAAAGCTCAGCTTGTAACTCAAGTCCTAGCTCAGGATTTAGGCCCTCAGGATTTCCTTCCATAAACCTTTTTTGCTCTTCCAACTTGCAAAAAATTATCCTTTTCTGTAAAATAAATAAAAATTAATGAATTAACAAATAAATAAAATAGAAAAATGTAGATATATATATATAAACAACTAAATAAATACATAAATATCTACATATTAGTGTTTCTATACTGGCACAGTCATGAGCAAAGAGTCTCCTGCGAGGAGAGAAAGAACGAAAAACATAGAATCTGAATTCCAGATCAAAACTTAGCTCGAGAGTCTGCCCTCTCTTTTTTTCTCTTACTTTATTTAATATTCGTGCTCTTCCCTCCAATTCCCTTATATCCTTAATCCCCTCCCCTTTTTTCCCCCTCCTATCCCATCCTATCCTAAAAAAAAATGCAAATGGAACTTTTGATATTTGTACAATACATTCATTAACTATAACTCAGTGGAAGAAAAATATAATCATACCACCATACCTTCTCTAGGTATAGCTTCCTGCCATAGAATACGCTGAGGACAATTAATATGATAGTTAAAACGCTTCCAATGATGATAAATATTAATATAGACTTGAAGTTGTTTGCGTCTGGATCAGTGACTGCCACAGTTGTTGTTCTGGAGAGCATACCAGCTCTGTTAATGGACTGCAAAAGAGAGATGACATATTCAAAAATAAACTCTGTGGGGTTAATTTACTATATCATATGTTAATGCCAACGTAAATCAGCACACAGACAACAACACCTTCAAGGAGAAAAATAGGGTATTAGTGACTGTCACCATTACTGTTCTTCAGTGCTTACCAGCTCTGTTATGGGTTACAAAACATGGATAACTTAAGTATAACATACACTCTGAGATCCATTTCCTACATAATAATTATATGCTAAAGTGGTTTTTAGTATGATACAGTGTGAATAATTAAACCTAAGCTACTATATACTTGCTCTAACACTGTCCAGTCAGCAATTAGGAGACGTTGAAACTTATGCCTCAACCTCAGCTTTAGGGAAAATTTTGAACATCTGTAGTAAGAAGCGATTTATGTGGTGGATTTAGAATACGCAAACCCGATGTACATTCAGTGATAGTTTTGCAAAGCACTTAGGAATATCGCAGAGTTTAACAAAGAAAATATTTGCATTTTTAAATGAAAAAAACAATGACAGTCTACAAATGAACAGCAAGACTGGCACTTTCATTAAGACTTCTTCAATAGATATGGGTCTAAAATGTGAGAAGGGAAACATTTCTCCAGAATATTATCCATTTCGAATGTTTTTGAGATATGAAAATATATGTATTTTTCCTTGCTATTTTATTAATTTCTTCAATCATATTTTATATGACTCAAGACCTACATATAGGGAGAAAGCATGTGAGGTATCATAAAGGAAAACAATATATGTAGCTTTGTATTATATTTCGTAAAGTTAGAGTGCATATACGCCTCAATTATTCCTTGACATCAATACCTCTTTGGATAATGTTATTTTTATTAACACGTGTTAGTGGCCATTTAGCTTGAAATTACATAAATCCTCCATTAGTTCATTAACAATGAAAACGTACATAATATCAAGACTTATTTTAAACACTAACTCAGGCTAAATGAATAGAATTCTCAAAGGATAATAAAGAAAGAATCACACACACACAATTTTGACCTCCTACTGGTGGAAATCTAACGTGGATTTTATGAAGCAGAAGCCCACGGCTTAAGCTATGCACATTTAGCTGTAGAATCCTGCTCCAAGGAGTCCATGGCTTAAGTTAGGGGCACTATCTTATGGACCTTTGTTTTAAAGGATTCAGAGTCTATTCCCAACAGTTGGAGGTAAGATGTTTAGAAAGGAGTACCTAGAAAGTTAAATGTGTATTAATTCTCACAAACCTCGCACTTGTACTTTCCAGCATCCGTCAGTTTTAGATATTTAAAATGGATTTCGGGACCTTTGACCACACGATGCTTATTATCAGCTTCACTGGTAGTTTCAGGAAGAAGTACATCATCCTGTAAAAAAAAAGGATAAATAAAAAGATTCTATACTGATTAAGCCTGATACGTTGTTGTTGAAAATATAGATATATTGTTAAAATGATAAATAATTTTGCTCTGTCTGAAGGAAAATTGTTTCGGAGAACGATTTCATTTGTCTACAATACAGGTATCCTGAGAATCTGGACACACTCATTCTATTACAGAAACATATCTGTTCTCTTCTCTAAGTTATGGTAGTTTAAGAACATCGTTTGGAGTAGCTACAATATAGGGCACAAGTGAAAAAATTCATAGCAAGATTTTCAGTCAATCGGTACAGGAAGATGTACATATCAATGGAGTATAATATGTACTACACCAAGAGGCACATATGAAAAATTCTATGACAACATTTTCACTCAATAAGTACGACAAGAGTTACATCGCTAAAGAGTTAAAACTGATCATCAAATGATCTGGAAAGACAATCCTTTACCTTATACCAAGATACTTGAGGAGAGGGAGCTCCTGTGGCATGACAACTCAGAGTTAGATTCTCCATTTCCTTCTTATCATGATTAAGCTGCTGTAAATTATCGTCTTTCCAACTTGGAGCCACCATTGCTGAAGTAGTAGAAAATGGTCAGTAAACAGTAGAGGTTCATATATTGAAGTATATTAATCATCAAGAGTACCCGAAAGAATTTAAAGAGTCACCTGCTCTAATTCTTAAAGGTGTTACCGATGTTCCAGTGGCTCCCAATAGTGATGAGGGTTCCATTCAGTTTGAGCAAAGTCTTTTTGAGCAAAGTTAATTTTTAGCGAAGTCATTTTGAGCGAAATTATTTTAACCTAACCTAGCCTAACTTGGCCTAGCCTAGCCTAACTTAGCCTCACCTTATTTTTACAACTTCGCTCAAAGCGTCTAAAAAAACAGTATGAAGTTCGTTCAAACTGACATCGCTTACTAGGCATCACTCAAAATGCTCATAATTTTAACTTCACTCAAAATTACTTCGCTCAACTTGACTTCGCTCAACTTGAAATCACTCAAGCGACTGAACACTGTGATGAGGTTATGAAAGTTTTTTCACTTATTATTGGAGGGTTCAGTATCCTTCACTACTGGTAATCTCGGAATTCATTTTGACGTTTTTCATTATACAGATGTTAACAATATTGAAAACATGAAATGATTAACTGCCAGTAAAAAAAAAATGGTTCAGTGCACTCTGGACATGAGTCATTAGCTTTATAACTGGATTGATGACATCTTTTACATCGCCAGACCAATTCGGATATGACATGGCTCACAATTTTATTAGATAACAATGTCTAGTTTCTAGATTCTTAAGATATATGCAAATAGATCATTAAATGAACTATCTTTTGTGATAACTTTATCAGAACTAAGGACTCTGTACAAATATAGACACTAGGAGGTTTTGTCACGTATTATTGGAACATATTATCATCACTTAGCTATAACAAGAATACTGCAAGAGTACGGCCAAATGATAAGAAGAGACGAAACATATGTTAATATGTATAGAAAGGTTTCTAAATAAATTCAAAAAGAACTATGATTCATCTAAGCACTATAGGCATAATTGCTTTAGTGCTGATATTCCAGCACATGCAAAAAACCCAAAACTTCACATTCCATGATGAAAGGCCTTAAAAATCGTTTGCATTTGGTATTAGTTGTGAAGCAAATTAATGTTCAAGTGCATGTTAAAAATGCAAGACTCCACATCATATTGTATTCCCCTAACTACTTTTTCACTGTACCAATATTCTCAGTTTTCAAATTAAGAATTGTGTCCATAAACACCAAGACCAAGTTACGCATTTAAGTGGGAATTTCCATCATCACAAAGTAATTTTTTATATATAACCTGAAATAGAAGTACTTACGATTCACGTAAATTCTCGTCCTTGTCACAGCTCCTCTCTCCTGACTGTCAAAACATTGAAAGTCAAGATCTGTCGTCTGTAGCGTAATGCTCTTTATGACGTATTCGGAAACGTAGGAGAGATCCGTATCTACCTCTGAAAAACAGATAGATAGATAGATAAATAGATAAATAGATAGATGGGTTACTAATAGTTTTTGCACGATGAAAGATGAAAATTCTATTACTTAATAAAATTCCGAAAGAAAACTGTAAAATTCGGAAGTTACTTCAGGCCATTTCCGAAGCCTACTGTCACGTATAAATTATTTGAAACTTTAAAGTAAAATAGAAATATGTAACCTTTAATATAACAGGATTAATGAAACGACTATGTTTTTAAAGTACTGATGAAGAGACAAATTAACTTTAAGAGTAACAGAGGATTATTATAAATGAAACACAATACAAAAAAGAACTTCTGGAAAGCATGAAGATGGACTTTGCAATTGTTATCCACGTAATTTCCAATTAGTCGTTCAATAACTATTTATCTATATACCCACAAGCATATATACTCATTTCATACGTAAGCATAAGCATACTTACACAAACACGCGTGTATATATAATATACACACACGCAGATACTTACGTCTTAGTAATGTGTTTGGGTGGTCTTTGAGATCCAGAGGTGATGTATTGAGAGTCCATTCCAGGTTGGAAGAGGTTCGCATCTTGTTTCCCCTGCAGCGTATGGTGACATTGTCACCTTCTATGACCTCTGTCTCCTGACCCAATTTCGGATCACCATTGACCATTACTTCTAGGCTAAGAACCTCATGAGGACCCTCTACAAAAAGGAAAAACTGATTAAGATAATAAAAATGGATAAAATAAACTAAGAGATATTATGTTACTGATATATAAATATATAATCAAATAAACAAATAAGCACACACACAACACACACACATACACACACACTACGTACCAGCAACGGAGAATTCCTTTGCAGCACTTAATTGTGTGCCATGTCTGTTTTCTCCCACACACCTGAAAGTAAATAATAACCTTAAGTGGCTGGTTTGTTTATTAATAAGAAGAGTAATTATCACTTCACCTACTTTGTATATAAGCATTGAGAGAGGGGAAGCCTGAGAGTAGATCAGATGCAAAACATGGGACAATGCCAAAGCCAAGACAGGAAACTAGACCTCACATAGCTGTGGGAATCGGAGTAGTGAAAGAATATAAATAATGGAGATGGGTGGGACCCAAGCAAGTGAAGATTTGAGAGTTATCTTCCATCCATAGTCCAAATTTATCTTTTTTTTTTGTGCCTCTGTATTTTCATCTTTCTTTAAATGGAGATGGGTAGGTTCCATCCAAGTGAGGAGTTGAGTCTTGTTTAAGTTTTTTTTTCTCTCAGAAGTTTCTCCATTTCTTCTCCTGGGACAGGAGACTTGACTACCATCTCAGTATTTGTCGCTAAAGTTGACTAAATGGGACGGAGCTAGGGAACTGAATATTTTTCTCTTTGTATTCCTCACGTGAAGAACCAAGGTCTCGTTTTTATTCTGCCACTCCTTCATTGAGGGGATTAAAGCCTTTGATTAGATAGAATAGATCTTTAGGTATGATTTGCTTTACCTATAATATCCATGTATGCGAGCTTTCGTGCTCCAAACAGAGGTGGCATTTACAACCGTCTCTTCCGATGGACTAGAGCTGTACGTGTGATCCTGGAATGATGGAAAAACAATTAGAAATCAAACAAACAAATAGAAATTGTGGATTTAGTCTAAAAAATTACAAATATTAAGTTTTATGATAAGTAAGACAGGGAAATTAGCATAAGAGTAATGGCAGTTAGTAAGCTAGCTAGCTAGCTAGCTAGCTAGCTAGATAGATAGATAGATAGATATATATATATATATATATATATATATATATATATATATATATATATATATATATATATATATATATATATATATATATATATATATATATATATATATATATATATATATATATATATATATATATATATATATATATATATATATATATATATATATATAGAGAGAGAGAGAGAGAGAGAGAGAGAGAGAGAGAGAGAGAGAGAGAGAGAGAGAGAGAGAGAGAGAGAGAGAGAGAGAGAGAGAGAGAGAGAGCTAACGGTCCATTTGAGGTGGGCCATCCTTGAGCTTACCGGGAGACGATATATTCTACACCCATTCATATTCAGTTAGAAAATATATATCCTGTCCTTCACCATTACATGCATTTTTCATATATTTCTTATTGACTCAGTGACACTTGTAGGAACTGGGATTATACCATTACCTTAGACTATTACATGCATAATTTGTTTTTTCAATTTTTATATGAATTAATATGATAATAATAATGTTAATGGATGCATTTATAATCAAGAAGGTAAGACTCCTGTCTTCTTCTAACATTTATTAAAGAAAAAACTGCAGATAACATTTTCCTTTGACCTAACATTTTATGTGTGGTATTGTTAGTTTGTATTATTGTGAGCCTATTACTGACAGGTGTCAGTCTATCCTACTTTTGTACATCTTTAGAGAAGTACTGCTAACTACGTGTTCTGGGAGACTGTTCCATTTATGAACAACATCGTTTGTAAAAAAAAAAAATATTTATTGCTATCAAACTTGACTCAGTGTCCTTTCAGCTTCATACTATTCCCCGTGTAGGAATATTTGATGCTAACGTAAACAGAATTTTGGGTGGTATATTCGTAAAGCCCTTGAGAGTTTTGAAGCATTTGATTACTTTTTCTCCTAGTCATCTCTTGGTGAGCAAGAACAAATCAAGTTCTCCCAATCTTTCTTTGCATAATTCATTCCAGATGAATGGAATTAATTTCGTAGCCCATCTTTATATCAACTCTAATTTGTTAATGTCTTTGCAGAAGTTCGGGTCCCACAATTGTACTGCATAATCTGTGTCATTCTGCTTTGTTTATTTTGCAGACAATTTTGTTACGTAGAGGTATATATTTCTTCTGATTTTGGAAGCATGCCAATTGTCGTTTGCTGCACTGCCTTGTAAAGTTATTTAATTTAATGCATCCCTCACGGAATCAACACTAGCTTTACTAAAGTTTGGTGTATACAGGTTTTCTTTGGATATACTGACTTTATTCTTCACTTCAAATTTAATAAACTTATGATCTTCAGTTCCACGGACCTCAGTATTTTGAATGAAATATTCTTGATTACATAATTTTTGATCTAAGATATATTTTCATGTCGTTTCCCTTAAATACTGTGGCATAAAATTGTCTTCTGTTACATAATTCAAAATAAGGTAGTTGATGAATCTTTTGTATTTAGGAAAGTTACTGTTAATACTATTATGTCAAAATCTTCTCTGATAGTAATACCCTTGAGTTTTCTGAAATTTTTCCTAATTGATCGGATGTTAGTGTTTGAGCTAATCTTTGTCTGGCCGTTCACTTGCACCAGGGGACTGTCTTGGGTTAAATGATCATTATCGTACTGACGTTTGTTGTTTCTGGATGACCTGTCTGTGGGATTGTCTTGGGTCAGTTAGGATAACCCTGGGTGTGAAAAGTCACGTGACCTTTTAACTTGATCTACCAGGGAAATAACCTGATGTTTTACCTGGGTTTGACTTTGGGGACTATTCCTTATGTTTGTAGTACTACCAACCACCTGTCTATCTGGCTTATCTAAAACTTTATCTTCTGGAGTTGCTTATCTATCTACTTTGAAGTAAGGTTCTCTAAGTGCTTAGATCCTTTATATTTAGATTTTTTTTTCCATGAATTCTGTCCAAGCGCCTATAAAGCCTATTCTTGCATCTTTACACATCTGTTTTATCTTAGTACTCATTCCTATTGCTCGACTTAGTGTGAAGTGTCTTTCATAATGTCAAGGGAGTGTGCCAATGAATGAGATATTGTTAAATCTGTCCTTCAGGGTGCTTATCAGGTTCCTATAGTTCTCAATAACGTTCTGTGAAGCAAATTCTTCTGGCACATATCATTAGAGAATAAAAGAGAAAAAACAGATTTTACCTCCGAGACCGGTGCGAAATTAGTGCAGTTCCCACTGTCAAAACATTGTTTGAATTCCAGGGTCAGGTCTGGTTTAGGGTAACCCTGACTCTTGCAGGTCATTGTGATGGTCTCTTCAAATGGAATCACGCCATTAGGACTCTCAGGGTTTATTTCAACCACCGTGAAATTGGGCGCAACTGTAAGAAAATACGATATTGTATGTATATATATATATATATATATATATATATATATATATATATATATATATATATATATATATATATATATATATATATGTCTTGCATGTATGTATGTATGTATGTATGTATGTATGTATGTATGTATGCATGTATGTATGAACGTATGTATGCTTGCATGTGTGTATGAATGCATGTGTGCTTGCATTTATTTATTTATGTATGATGTATTTTTTATGTATGCATTTATGCAAGTGTGCATTTTTTAATATCAGCTATTTCTTTATATTCACCAAGATTGTTCATATCCCCTTACTGTGAAGTATTCAGGAATCTTCTCTGGAGAGACCTTTGCCTGCCCTTTCTCAGTTTCAGAAAAGTCATTGTCATAGAGTACAGCGCCTGCTCATTTATGGAAAGAGCCAGTTTGTTCATCCATAGAGCTTCCAAATTTTGCAGGCGCCATTTGCAAGAAGATGCACCTCGTTTGTATATAATTAACAAAAACCAGACATCCATTACACAAAACAAGTTTAAGGGAAATACAAATATGCTACATAGAGAAGGGCATCCACGGCGCCTGCAAATTTTGGAAGCTCTATGGATAAATAAATTGGCTCTTTTCTTTGTTTGTTGTAATTCATGGAAGGAGCATAGGCTGCTATATATAAATATATTGGCACTTTCCATGAATGTGCAGACACCTCTATAAGAGGTGGCATGCCACGTCGCATGCCACGTGCGACGTGCCACTTTGGTGTGAAAGCGGTGTGAAAAGGAAAGGAAAACCAATAGTAAAGTGAGAATATGCCAGAAAAATTCTAAGTTTCGGGTTGTAAAGATGGATACAATGATATATTTCAGTTGTAGGAATGTAACGTGCGACGTGCTGCTTTGGTGTGAAAACGGATTTACTCATACGCAAACCATCACTTACCTGGTGTAAAATAACTCAGTAAAACCTGATGTTCTGCTACGATTTTATCATCCTTTCTAATCATGGCGTCGAGAGTATAAGTTCCAATGTCAGTCGTAGTTGGTGATGAGATTTCCAAAAATATTTGGCCATCTTGAAGTTTCTGCTCAAGCTTGTACCTCTTGTCGCCATCTGACCTCGAAGAATCAACCAACAATTTTCCTAAAAAAAAAATAAAAAAATATATACCATGAAAGTTATGCATTTTTTTTCTTCTTTTTGTTTTGTTTTTTACAATGCCAAATAGATAAGACCCAAATAGATTTTAGGTAACTGTAAAGAGGAAAATTAATGACGAAAAAGAAGCAGAATCCAGAATTTTCGGATGCATATTTAGAAATTTGGATTATGTTAAAGTCTAAAGAGCCTTACCTTCTTTTTTCCAAATGAAAATAGGTTCAGGATAAGCTCTGTACATCACAAGCCACCGAAGTTCATCCTCTGCTATGTCTGTAATGTTGGGATGATCCGGTACCAGAGTAACGTTACTATAGTCAAGCGCTGTTTGAGACAAAAATGAAATACTGATTAGTGATGGGGAGTAAATATACTGGAGACATAAACCTTCATTCGTCTTTCTCTTTTGAAGATGAGTGAGTTCTATCTAAGCAAAAGAGTTGTGTGCTCTTTGCCTTCAATAGTTCATACTGCTCTTTTTTTTATAAGCAAAAGAGTTGTGTGCTCTTTGCCCTCAATAGTTCATACTGCTCTCTTTTTTATAAGCAAAAGAGTTGTGTGCTCTTTGCCCTCAATAGTTCATACTGCTTTGTTTTTTTTAAGCTAAAGAGTTGTGTGCTCTTTGCCCTCAATAGTTCATACTGCTTTGTTTTTTTAAGCTAAAGAGTTGTGTGCTCTTTGCCTTCAATAGTTCATACTGCTCTCTTTTTTATAAGCAAAAGAGTTGTGTGCTCTCTGCCCTCAATAGTTCATACTGCTTTTTTTAAGCTAAAGAGTTGTGTGCTCTTTGCCTTCAATAGTTCATACTGCTCTTTTTTATAAGCAAAAGAGTTGTGTGCTCTTTGCCTTCAATAGTTCATACTGTTTTTTTTTAAGCTGAAGAGTTGTGTGCTCTTTGCCTTCAATAGTTCATACTGCTTTTTTTTTAAGCTAAAGAGTTGTGTGCTCTTTGCCTCCAATAGTTCACACTGCTGTATTTTTTTTTAAAGCAAAAGAGTTGTGTGCTCTTTGCCTTCAATAGTTCACACTGCTCTTCTTTTTTTTAAAGCAAGAGAGTTGTGTGCTCTTTGCCTTCAATAGTTCACACTGCTCTTCTTTTTTTTAAAGCAAGAGAGTTGTGTGCTCTTTGCCTTCAATAGTTCATACTTTTTTTTTTACTCTGCATTGCCGTCTCTTTTTCTTAGAGCCTATGCAAAAAAAAAAAAATGAGTGTTTAATGCCTTTCATAGTTCAAACTGTCATTCGCCCTTGCACTGAATCTTCTTCTCTTTTCTATCCATATGAGAAGTTGATTGTTCTCTACCTTTCACAGTTTATTCTTTTTCTTCTCCCTTACTCTGCCATTTCTTCTTTCTCTCTCCTAGGTTTGGAGGTAAGATTGACACATTGTGTTTCCCTGCGTGTCATAAAGATCGACTGATTGGGACAGAACAATAAAAAGCTGTTCTCTTAAATTTTAATAAAACTTATGAATTTGTCTATATAACTCACTTATCATATTTGTGAAAATTTAAATAAATTCTGAGTCCATATTTTCGTATCATTCTATCCTAAATAATAATAATAAGAGCAACTGATATTACTCTCATATTACTTACTTGTTCCGGTTTTACGTCACGGAATCCCTTTTCTACTAAGGGCTAGGACGGTTGCCTTCTTGCGAAGGACTTGTTTTGGCAGATGTAATCGTTACCCTGAGTGCATGCCCTTGCTAACCTCAGACCGTGACGGGGCACGAACCCTCGACCTGACACCTCAGAGTCGCGGACGCTACCGCTTGAGCCACGGTGACTACTGCTTTCATATTACTTACGCATAACGTTAATGTAAACAGATGTAGGTTCCGATGTAACATCCCTCTGTGAATTTGACGCCCGACAGCTATAATTGCCAGAATCTCTCTCAGAACTAGCATTTTCGATCATGTATTCACGGGCCATGATCCTGCTTGGAACCACATATCGAAAGATGAAGTGATTGCCACTCTGGAAAGAGAAGCAAAATTAACCTGCTTGGAACTGCATATCGAAAGATGAAGTGATTGCCACTCTGGAAAGAGAAGAAAAATTAACCTGCTTGGAACCACATATCGAAAGATGAAGTGATTGCCACTCTGGAAAGAGAAGCAAAATTAACCTGCTTGGGACCACACATCGAGAGTTGAAGTGATTGCCACTCTGGAAAGAGAAGCAAAATTAACCTGCTTGGGACCACACATCGAGAGTTGAAGTGATTGCCACTGGAAAAAAGAAGTAAAATTAATTTTATTTTCACCAAAGCTAAAGATTTAACTTGAAAGTTTTGCTTAACTTCAGAGCAAGTGAGAATGCAAAATGTGAATGATCAGACCCTAATGAAGGCATGAATCAGACTGAAATCTCATTCGCATAGTAAATAACATATAAATAACATATAAATATGTGAAAATAGGCCAAAACACACATTTTACGCATCTGAGTGGAAACTTTGGTCGCCAGGTATGAAGTGAGATCAAATCTTTTAAGCCCACTCAGTTAAGAAAGTTCAGCAACATTTAAGAATAGATGAGTAAAATACAAAGCAACAATACACATATCTACTATGAAGTGAATAAGATTGGAATTGAAGTCGTTTGGAAA
>JAXCGZ010017316.1:0-5000 GCA_037179515.1 Halocaridina rubra | reverse complement strand
AAAGTCTCTAAAGTTAGTTTCATCATCGTATACAGCCTCGCACGTGTAACTGCCAGCGTGTTTCTTAACTGACGGACTCTGTATGGAGAAACCCTCACGGTCGTTAAATGCGGCGTTGGTCTGAAAGAATTATGTCTTTCATGCTGTACACTGCCAGTTAGAATAGGAATATCACTCCCTCTCACTCTATGCTCCACACACACACACACACACACACACACACACACACACACACACACACACACACACACACACACACAAACATTCTCCATTGTATATGGTTAGCATACACTGAACCATCCGATGCGTTAAGAGGGTCTGTTGCAGACGAAATTACCTAGTAAAAGTTTCAGACAAGATTCTCTTCATTTTTCTTAATCTGGAAAGAATACTCAAGTATATATACATGCTGTTTACACGTACATAAATACTAACATGCATACTTGCAGAAAGAAATGCAAGTATACAAGGTTATAGTTGATGAGACAAGACAAAAAGAAAACAAAGTACAACACTAAATAAGAATTATTAGTTTAAAATAAAGTTGCTAAAGAAACGTAGCATTAAAAAATATAAAAAATAAATCTTTTCAGCTGTATTACTTACATGTCAAATTCATTAATTCTGTATCTGTCTGATTCCAGATGTAAGTTACGGGTTTAGACAGAGGCTTAAAAATTGTGTAATTATCCAAAGCTCTTAGAAAGAATAGCCGGTCGTGGCGTGGCTCCTGAAACGCCTTTTTCCCTTCTGGTATGAAGCACCCACCACCTGCAGTTCCCTCCGCGAGGGAATAATATAATGAATATTCCCTTTTTCTGCAACAGTTCTCAGGACTGCCAAAAATCCAGTTGGGTAGAGGGTGTTGTAAGGTAATTGACACCTTCAAAATTGTTCCCTTTACCGAAGTCCAATGGATGCTACCCACAACAGCAAAGTCGGACACATTGACAGCTTTCTGCAGTTGTTCTGGATCACTTGGATCAAGGCATTGCCCAGGTGTAGAAAACTCGAAGTCGGGAATCGAAATTGTCACATGACAAACTGATATAAATATAATATATGTAATGCTTCTCATGTTTACTATATTTTAGTTTCTGAGTTAGGACTGTGTACAGGTTTCTTATGCACATTACCTGACAGATGATTTTAAGGCTATTAAACTCTGGTCTTCTCTTCAGTGGCTCCTTTATTGTTTTCACAAGTATTTTATAGATATACAGTCCAGATAGTTTGTCTTATAGAGTTCACTCGTATGTCTCTCTGCATGCGTTGATAGAACAAAGACTTAAATTATAAATTTTTGTTTATTTATATTTATGGGAAAGACCAAATACTGCTAGATCAGTTACTTTATAAAGGCAACATGCAACAAAAAAGTCAACTGGTAACTTTGATAAAGAAAAAAATGAAGTTCGCTGCATTCACTTAATCTACGAGAACGACATACCATACAGTAAGTGGTAGTTTGGTGACAGTAACAGAAATATCACCGAAATCTGCTGAGTTCAAATACGCTATAAAACCGACAGGTCAAAGAAAAAAAGCAAGTAGGCGGTCTTGATAAAGAGATCGAATTTGGTTGCGTTCAGTTACTCTCTATAGACAACATGCCACAAAAGTACTTAATTGGGTGACTGTGCAAAGAAGATTGAAATCTGCTGCCTTCAATTACCCCCATAAACACATCCCACAAAAGAACGTACTATGTCGATAGTAGCATTGAAAATACTCTCTGCCGCTTCGTTCGGTCACGCTAACAAAACAACGTGTCACAAAATGAGGTCATTTAGAGATAGTAACAAAGAAAAGACTGTCTTCTGCTGCGTTCAATTTCTCCATGAAAATACAATGCCACAAAATGAGTAATTCTGCAACAACAATAAAGACAAGACTGAAATTTGTCCAGAGTAATCTCAAAACACACTCGTACTCAGAAAAAAACTACAAGAAACTGAAAGCGTTTACGTAGAAATACGTGACAGCGATACGCACTATCAAAATAATACTTCCTGTTTCTTATATTGGAGACCGAAGCATGTAAAAAGATCTTTTTTTTTTCTCTCTTTTAGACTAGCAACATGTCTTTTAATAACAAGCAACAAAGCATCTTTTATTTGAATCCCCCCCCCCATTCCAATCAGCAGCCTGACTCAGAGTGGTGTCATTAGATACTAGGGGTCAAGAGTGAAATGGTACCCTCAGGATATTAGGCTTAGATAAGAGAAATAGGGCTTTTCTTGTCATTTACTCTAAAAGATATGAATTAGTAACAATGATGTGTTGACGAAGTTAGGAAGAAGGAAGTGTAAATTAGGAAGGAGAAGGAAGAAGGAAGAAGAAAAAACAATACAGAGATTAATATATATATATATATATATATATATATATATATATATATATATATATATATATATATATATATATATATATATATATATATATATATATATATATATATACGGAGAGAGAGAGAGATAGAGAGAGAGAGAGTGAGAGACCTGCAATAATATCAAATACTTTATTAGAATTAATATGTACATTATGTTAAGATAAGGGGCCTAAGAAAGAGCAAAAACTTAGCATTAAAGAAACTTGCTGAGGAAACAGCCTTAAAAATATATTGAATCGAAACAGCGCCATGGCACATTGGAATGAGCAAGCACTGGCATGAAATTAGAGCGAAAAATATGGGATAAAAGCTATATACTTAGGTTGCGATAGATGTTCAGAACATTACTTAGCAAAACTTGAGATTAGAGCACATGCTTTGTACATTAGTTAGTTTTATTTTGACTGTAAAGGTTATATATTTTGAACCTTAGGAGATTGAAAAAATCTAAGTATGTGTTACTCAGTTAAGAGTTATATTAGAGATCTTGCCAGTTACTTAGGTAAATTTCATTATCCTTTTACAAACATGAAAGAAAATATTTGTGATATTTCAGCAGACTAGATTTTCACGCCATCATGCTAATAAAGAGAAAGCTAAGCAAGTATGTTTCAAGGGACGGTCACACTGAATGCTAATTGCTTGGAAGGTATCGGGATGTTGTCATCCTTTGTGAGTGGCCATACTGGCTGCAACTGCATCCGACACGTCTGGCAACCACCCTTTACTTAGAAGCATATCGCGCTCAGTGTAGCTGTACCCTAAAAGTAGCAAAGTGTTGTGAACCAGGGTTTTTAAGTAGCATTTACAGCAACAGTGAAAATCTCATTATTAAGGATACTAACAGTTGTACGTTAGTATAAAATCACGTATGGTTGTGTCATGCTTGTAAACTCCTTTGCACTCCAAGAATAACAGAGATCCATCTGCGATGAGTGTAAATCCTTCTTTTGGATCCTACAGAGGCATATGAAAAACATATAACACAGTGAAACTGATCAACAGTGTATAAAAATCCCTTTTATCCAAAATACAGCCAACTGTAGGTTAAATATAAGAACTTATGAAAAAAAAATATCTTTGGTAACTCCATTACATTCAAGTTGTAGACACTATTCATTGATAAAAGATCAACACTGTTAAGCCAAGTTAAACAAGAATTTAGAACTAAATTCAGATTCTCTCTTTAGAGTGTTTCATGCCTTAGTAATCTCCATTTTATTCTAATAAATGTATTTCTAAATTTACAGATAAATCCATTAGTAATAGGCCATCATGATTGAGTTCAAACCTTATCCATACTAAAAAGTTTTAGTGTGACTCCTTATCTAACCTAAAACCACCTGAAAGAAGGTCCTGTTCCTTACAGGTATCTCGAAAGAAAAAAAAAAGTCTTCTTGAGGGATGAGAACAACATTGATCAAGAAGAAAATATAGGCTATAACGTCCTAGGAATTAAAATACGATTCTCGAAGGAATGAATATGTAAGTTGTATTCCATTGGCATCAAGAACCAATTTTGAAGGAAAGAATTTTTATATTCCAGGAGCAGTGCCATGGAATTTTCTTGTAATTAAGAATCGAGCCATTTTGTTTTGAAGCAAATGCTTCCACTGACAGGATTCTCTTCATTCGAGACTCATTTTTATGAAATTCAAAACCAGACATGAATCAAATAATATAAAATTGCTAAACGCATTATGCATCGTAGGTTAATTCCCAAGAAACACATAAAGATTACTAGAATCTAAAACTAGATATAAATGAAGCATTAGAAGTATACTAGTACATTATACTAGTACATTATACATCGTATTCTTTGAAACACATACAGATAAATAGAGTCTAGAACCAGCGTTAAATAAAGTACTAGAAATGGGGAAATTATCATGGGAAACTAGAACAAGATATGAATAAAATATTGAATAATTTCTACTTACAAAATGTCCCTGCCATTTGTCGAGGGTGACTTTCACTTCAGGGAAGGTTGGCTTGCAAGGGAATGTGAAAGGTTTGTTTATAACTGCTTGATAGAGTAGTTGTTCAGCCTCTTGTGCTAATAGATGATCCAAGTCTGCAGTAATAATAATAATAATAATAATAATAATAATAATAATAATAATAATAATAATAATAATGATAATAATAATAATAATAATAATAATAATAATAATAATAATAATAATAATAATAATAATAATAATAATAATAAATAATAATATTTTTATTAATAATAATAATAATAATAATAATAATAATAATAATAATAATAATAATAATAATAATAATAATAATAATAATAATAATAATAATAACAGTAGCAGTAATAATACCACACATAGCCACCCTGAAATGATATTGCATTCATAATAATTTGTGTACAAGTCCAAGATTTCCCAGCAATGCTAAATTCATTTTTATGACGTTTTGTAAGTATTCTACAAGTTAAGAATCATTTTTTGTGAATTACTGTGAATGCATTCCTTGATTATGTTAAAATAAAATAAAATAATATATATATATATATATATATATATATATATATATATATATATATATATATATATATATATATATATATATATATATATATATATATATATATATA
>JAXCGZ010017315.1:40000-82746 GCA_037179515.1 Halocaridina rubra | reverse complement strand
ATAGAAGTATGTATGTATGTATGTATGCATCCATGTGTACATATATGTTTCTATATTAATTTTGACAATGGGAGTACAAATACTTCATATTTATTGCATATTTCTTTTTTATGCTTGGTTCCCCTCATTTTTATTTTTTATCAATATTGATCTATTTTTCTCATTTGCTATGTTTTTACTTAATAAAAAATTATCAACTATTTTTAATTTTCTTGTTTTCCCCTCAAATCTAAAAGGGAAACAAACCTTACAGCTATATCTGCTATACTAGGAATGAATGCATTCTATCTGAATGCCACTCTGTTCATATTACAGTTTCCCCCAACCTCACTCGTGGCTTCTTTTTTGTATAAAATTCTAATCTTAATCTTATTTGTGACCAACAATAATCAAAGAAGCACATTACCATATGTGAAAACATGAATAATTTTTACCTCAACAGAAACTTGAACCTAGGACACGAAATAACTGTGCCAAGGTGCTTCCAACTACACCACAGAAGGTTTAAAATGGAAACAAACTTTACAGATATAGCTGCTATGCTAGGAATGAACACATTCTTCCTGAACAGAGTGGCATTTAGAGAGAATGCATTCATTCCTAGAATAACAGATATAGCTGTAAGGGTTGATTCCCTTTAAAAACTTCTGAGGTGTAATTGATAGTTCCTTTTCTCAGTAATTATGTGTCCTATGTTCAAGTTTCTGTTGAGGTAAAAATCATTCATGTTTTCACATATGGTAATGTGCTTCTTTGATTATTGTTGGTCCCAAAGAAGATTAAGATTAGAATTATATGCAAAAAAGAAGCCACGAGTGAGGTTGGGGGAAACTGTATTAGGCACAGAGTGGCATTCAGATAGACTGCGTTCATTCCAAGTATGGCAGATATAGCTACTAGGCTTGTCTCCATTTTAGACCTTCTGTGGTGCAGTTGGTACTGCCTTGGCAGAGTAATTATGTGTCTTAGGTTCAAGTCCGGGTAGGGTAAACATTATTTATGTTTTCATATATGGTAATGTTCATATTTGATTATTGTTGGTCCAAAATGAAATTGCGATTTGAATTAAATGCAAAAATGAAGCCACATGTGAGGTTGGGGGAAACTTCCATATGAACAGAGTGGTATTCAGATAGAATGCATTCATTCCTACCATAGCAGATATAGCTGTAAGGCTTGTTTCCCTTTTAGACCTGTATAGTTGATAGTGCCTTGGCACAGTATTTATATGTCGTAGGTTCAAGTCCGGATTGGGGTAAAAATTATACATGTTTTCAGATATGATAATGTGCTTATTTGATTATAGTTGGTCCCCAATGAGATTGAGATATGAATTAAGTGGGAAAACGAAGCCATGAGTGAGGTTGGGGGTAACTGTAAGATGAACAAAGTGGCATTCAGTTAGAATGCATTCATTCCTAGTTTAGCAGATATAGCTGTAAGGTTTGTTTCCCCTTTACACCTTCCGTGGCATAGTTGGTAGCACCTTGGCACAGCAATTATGTGTCCTAGGCTCAAGTCCGGGTCGGGGTAAAATTTTTTCATGTTTTCACATATGGAAATGTGCTTATTTGATTATAGTTGGTCCCAAGTGTGATTGAGATTTATATTAAATGCAAAAACAAAGCTACAAGTGAGGTTGAGGGAAACTGTAATATGAATAGAGTGGCATTCAGAGAGAATGCGTTTATTCCTAGCATAGCATATATAGATGTAAGGTTTGTTTCCATTTTACACCTTCTGTGGTATAGTTGGTAGCTCCTTGGCACAGTAATTATGTGTCATAGGTTCAAGTCCCGGTAGGGGTAAAATCATTATTCATGTTTTCACATATGTTAATGTGCTTATTTGATTAATTGTTGGTCCCAAATGAGACTGAGATTTGAATTAAATGAGAAAACGAAGCCAAAAATGAGGTTGGGGGAAACTGCAATATGAACAGAGTGGTATTCAGATAGAATGCATTCATTCCTAGCATAGCATATATAGCTTTAAGGTTGTTTTCCTTCTAAACCCTCAGTGGTGTGGTTGGTAGCACCTTGGCATAGTAATTATGTGTCCTAGGTTCAAGTCTAAGTCAGGTTAAAAATTATTCATGTTTTCACATGTGGTAATGTGTTTATTTGATTATTGTTGATCCCAAATAAGATTGAGATTTGAATTCAATGCAAAAACAAAACCTCGAGTGAGGTTGGGGGAAACTGTAATGAGAATAGAGTGGCATTCAGATAGAATGCATTCATTCCTAGTATAGAAGATATAACTTTAAGGTTTGTTTCCCTTTTAGACCTTCTGTGGTGTAGTTGGTAGCACCTTGGTACAGTAATTATGTGTCCTAGTCTCAAGTCCCTGTCGGGCTAAAAATTATTCATGTTCTCACATATGGTGTTGTGCTTATTTGATTATTATTGTTCCCAAATGAGATTGAGATATGAATTCAATGCAACAACGAAGCTACTAGTGATGTTGGGGGAAATTGTAATATGAACAGAGTGGCATTCAAATAGAATGCATTCATTCCTAGTATAGCACATATAGCTGTAAGTTTTGTTTCTCTCTTAGACCGTTTGTGGTGTAGTTGGTAGCGCCTTGGCACAGTAATTATGTGTCGTAGATTCATGTCCCTGTCGGGGTAAAAATTATTCATGTTCTCACATATGGTAATGTGATTATTTGATTATTGTTGGTCACAAATGAGATTGAGATATGAATTCAATGCAAAAACGAAGCCACAAGTGAGGTTGAGGGAAACTGTTATATGAACAGAGTGGCATTCAGATAGAATGCGTTCATTCCTAGTATAGCACATATAGCTGTAAGGGTTGTCTCCCTTATAGACATTCTCTGGTGTAGTTGGTAGTGTCCTGGCACAGTAATAATGTGTCCTAGGTTCAAATCCTGGTCAGGTTAAAAATTATGCATGTGTTCACATAAGGTAATGTGCTTATTTGATTATTGTTGGTCCCAAATGAGATTGAGATTAGAATTACATACAAAAACGAAGCCTTGAGTGAGGTTGGGGAAACGTTAATATGAATAGAGTGGTATTCAAATAGAAAGCGTTCATTCCTAGTATAGCAGATATAGCTGTAAGAGTTGTTTCTCTTTTAAGCCTTCTGTGGTGTAGTTTGTAGCACCTTGGCACAGTAATTATATGTCGTATGTTCAAGTCCTGGTCGGGATAAAAATTATTTATGTTTTCACGTATTGTAATGTGCTTATTTGATTATTGTTAATTCCAAATGAGATTGAGATATGAATTCAATTCGAAAACGAAGCCTAGAGGGAGGTTGGTGGAAAATGTATATGAACAGTGGCACTCAGATAGAATTCATTCATTCCTAGTATAGCAGATATAGCTGTAAGGGTTGTTTCCCTTTTAGACCTTATATGGTGTGGTTGGTAGCGCCTTGGCACAGGAGTTATGTGTTCTAGGTTCAAATCCCGGTAATGTTAAAAATAATTCATCTTTTCACATATGATAATGTGCTTTTTTTTTAATTATTATTGTTGGTCCAAAATGAGATTGAGATATGAATTAAATGAAAAAAAAACAAAACCAGAAGTAAGGTTGGGGAAACTGCAATATGAACAGAGTGGTATTCAGATAGAATGCGCTCATTCCGAGCATAGTAGTTATAACTGTAAGGCTTGTTTTCCTTTTAGACCTTCTCTGCAGTTGGTAGTGCCTTGGCACAGTAATTATGTGTCTTAGGTTCAACTTCCGACTGGGGTAAAAATTATTCATGTTTTCACATATGGTAATGTGCTTATTTGATTATAGCTGTTCCCAAATGAGATTGAGATATGAATTAAATGCAAAAACGAAGCCACGAGTGAGGTTGGAGGAAACTGTAACATGAACAGAGTGGCATTCAAATATAATGCATTCATTCCTAGTTTAGCCGATATAGCTGTAAGGTTTGTTTCCCTTTTAGTTCTTAAAAGAAACAACCCTTGCAGCTATATCCGTTATGCAGGGAATGAACGCATTCAGATAGAATGCGTTCATTCCTAGTGTAGCACATATAGCTGTAAGGTTTGTTCCCCTTTTAGACCATCTGTGGTGTAGTTGGTAGCACCTTGGCACAGTAATTATGTGTCGTAGGTTCAAGTCACGGTCGGGGTAAAAATTATTCATGTTTTCACGTATGGTAATGAGCTTATTTGATTATTGTTGGTACCAAATGAGACTGAGATTTGAATTAAGTTTGAAAACGAAGCCTAGAGTGAGGATGGGGGGAACTGTAATATGAATAGAGTGGCATTCAGATAGAATGCATTCATTCTTAGTATAGCAGCATAGCTCTAAGGTTGTTTTCCTTCTAATACCTTAGTGGTGTAGTTGGTAGCGCCTTGGCACAGTAATTATGTGTCCTAGGGGCAAGTCTCTAAATTGTTCATGTTTTCACATATGGTAATGTGCTTATTTGATTATTGTTGGTCCCAAATAAGATTGGGATATGAATTAAATGCGTAAACTAAGCTATGAGTGAGGTTGGAGGAAATTGCATTATGAACAGAGTGACATTCAAGTAGAATGCGTGGACTCCTAGTATAGCACATATAGCTGTAAGATTCGTTTCCCTTTTAGACCTGCTGTGGTGTAGTTGGTAGTGCCTTGGCACAGTAATTATGTGTTGTAGGTTTAAGTCCCGGTCAGGGTAAAAATTATTCATGTTTTCACATACGGTAAAGTGCTTATTTGATTACTGTTGGTCCCAAATGAGACTGAGATATGAATTCAACATGAAAACGAAGCCATGAGTGAGGTTGAGGGAAACTGTAATATGAACAGAGTGGCATCAGATAGAATGCGTTCATTCCTAGTATAGCACATATAGCTGTAAGGGTTGATTTCCTTTTAGATTTTCTGTGGTGTAGTTGGTGTGTAGCATCTTGGCACAATTATTATGTGTCCTAGCTTCAAGTCCTGGTCAGGTTAAAATTTTTTAATTTTTTCATATATGATAATGTGCTTATTTGATTATTGTTGGTCCCAAATGAGATTGAGATTTGAATTACATATGAAACGAAGCCTTGAGTGAAGTTGGGGAAAATGTAATATGAAAAGAGTGGCATTCAGATAGAATGTGTTCATTCCTGGTATAGCAGATATAGCTCTAATGGTTGTTTCTCTTTTAAACCTTTGTGGTGTAGTTGGTAGTGCCTTGGCACAGTACTTATGTGTCCTAGGTTCAAGTCTCAGTCAGGTTTAGAATTATTCATGTTCCCACATATGGTAATGTGCATATTTGATTAGTGTTGGTCCCAAATGAGATTGAGATATGAATTACATGTGAAAACAAAGCAATGAGTAAGGTTGGAAGAAACTGCAATAAGAACAGTGGCATTCAGATAGAATGCATACATTCCTAGTATAGCAGATATAGCTGTAAGGGTTGTTTCCCTCTTAGACCTTCTGTGGAGTAATTGGTAGTGCCTTGGGACAGTAATTATAAGTCCTAGATTAAAGGCCCGGTCGGGTTAAAAATTATGCATGTTTTCACATATGACAATGTGCTAATTTGATTATTGTTGATCCCAAATGAGATTGAGATTTGAATTAAATGCAAAAACGAAACCAGAAGTGAGGTTGGGGAAACTGTAATACGAACAGAGTGGCATTCAGATAGAATGAGTTCATTCCTAGTATAGCAGATATAGCTGTAAGGCTTCTTTCCCTTTTAGACCTGCTGTGGAGTAGTTGGTAGTGCCTTGGCACAGTAATTATGTATCCTAGGTTGAAAGCCTGGTCAGGGTAAAAATTAATCATGTTTTCACATATGGTAATGTGCTTATTTGAATACTGGTTGTCCCAAATGAGATTGAGATTTCAATCAAATGTGAAAACGAAGCCATGAGTGAGGTTGGAAGTAACTGCAATATGAATAGAGTGGCATTCAGATAGAATGCGTTCATTCCTTGTATAACAGATATAGCTGTAAGGGTTGTTTCCCTTTTAGACCTTCTGTGGTGTAGTTGGTAGCACATTGGCACAGTAATTATGTGTCCTAGGTTCAAGTCCCTGTCAGGGTAAAAATTATTCATGTTTTCACACACACATATATATATATATATATATATATATATATATATATATATATATATATATATATATATATATATATATATATATATATATATATATATATCTATATATATATATATATATATATATATATATATATATATATATATATATATATATATATATATATATATATATATATATATATATATATATATATATATATATATATAACTACTTCTTAGAATAACGCAAAGATAGGTTCTCAGAAGTGCTGCGTAATGTAATAATCGCGTAATGTAACGAGTCATTTTCCATAAGAAACAATGATAATGGGCATAGATTCGTTTCACAACCGTACATAGACACACTATTCCAAAGATATAAGATAAGCAAAACATATTTTATAAGTACATAACAAAGCAGAAAGATTTTATTTATTCATAGTAACATGCAAATAGCGTACAGTATAAGAGATAGACAGATTTATTGTGCAGTAAACAAATTAATGCACTATCATGCGGTGGGCAACAGGCATACACTATTGCGTGCATGGTGGCGGTGAGCACAAGGATGCGGGAGAACGAACCTCTACCTGCAAACGTTTTTTGCTCTATCACGCTTTTTCCCTGATGATATTATATGGCAAATTTGTTTGCTGTTTGTTCTTAATGCTTTTTTTCCATTCTCTCCATAATATCCAATCGCATTAAGCGGTTGAAGAGGAGGAGGATGCGGGAGAACAAATCTCTATCTGCAATCGTTTTACCGCCTCTGCATCAGCTGACGCACTCTCACACGCTATTTCCCTGACGATATTATATCGCAAGTTTGTTTGCTGTTTGTTCTTAAAGCTTTTTTTCCATTCTCTCCATAATATCCTATCACATTAATTGGTAGAAGAGGAGGAGACTTCGGGAGAATGAATCTCTATCTGTAAACGTTTTGCCGCCTCCGTCTCAGCTGATGCGCTCTCGCACGCTATTTCCCTGACGATATAATATCGCAAGTATGTTTGCTGTTTGTTCTTAATGCTTTTTTCCATTCTCTTCAAAAAATCCGATCGCATTAAGCGGTAGAAGATGAGGGGGATGTGGGAGAACAAATCTCTATCTGCAAACATTTTGCTGCCTCTGTATCAGCTGATGCACCCTCGCACGCTATTTCCCTGACGATATTGTATCACAAGTTTGTTTGCTGTTTGTTCTTAATGCTTTTTTCCATTCTCTTCATAATATCTGATCGCATTAAGCGGTAGATGAGGAGGAGGCTGTGGGAGAACGAACCTCTATCTGCAAACGTTTTGCCACCTCCGTAGCAGCTGATGCGCTCTCGAATGTTTTTTTCCTGACGATATGCAAACCTTAACACAAACACAGTTAGAACAAGCAATATATCCATGCAGTATGCTGGGTAATGAGACACTGAAGCACATGGCAGTATGGCAGAAAAGTGCCTCAAAGGCGGTCGATTATTTACTAAAATGAAAATTTCAATTTTTCTTTTTGCATGGGTGTTAGTCGTGTATTTCGTATTATTTATTATTATTTTTTAGGGGCGTTATTCCAATTTTGCGGATTATAAACACACGTAAAAAGTGAACTAGCTATATATATATATATATATATATATATATATATATATATATATATATATATATATATATATATATATATATATATATATATATATATATATATATATATATATATATATATAATGGAGAGAATTGCACAAAAGTAATATGAACATGTAAGAAAAGATGGCAAATATCAGAACTAAAAAAGACTGGTGTAAAGAAATGAGGGCAATTAACTGAGATTCATCCTGCATTAACTTTGTTAGATCCAAAATATCATATGCTCTTTTCATACATATTTTTCAAATCACATTGCAGATAATGTATATACCTCTTTTGTAGGCAAATCTTTTGATTTGACAGTGTATCAGAATATTAAATTAATAATAATAATGGACTTCTGGTACTTCACTGCTTATTCTTGTCAGAGTATTTTCTTTTTTCATATATCAAATAAATTCTTTACATAATTAATCAAATGTTCCTTTGCAGTATTTACATTACTGTATATTTACATTACTGCATATTTACAAGAGCGAAATTTCAACGTTCTCCTCTAACATCGACTTATGAGCCCTGTTACAACAATCTAAAAATTAGATGAATTTACCATGTTAAACTATATAAGGGTCATTTCGAACACTCCTACTGCAAATACTGTAGTTTTAAAGTTGCCTTAGTCTTTGGTGCATGGTTAAATTAATTTCATTTTATACCAAACAATATTTTTGTTATGAACGACTCTGGTGAAGATACATTGTACTAGCATCTTTAAAGATGAAATTGGGACCTGAGGATCTGTGAGCCCCACTGGGTTTTGCTAAGCATATTTTTGGAAGACGAGTTGTAAGACATTAAATATCAACGGCAGAATACTAGAACATTTATATGACACGTCCATAATTTCTTGAGAAGAACAAACGACCTCAACCTAATGGCCAGTGACTAAAGTGCAAATGCAACAGTAATGGATAAGATAAAAAATGAAAGAAAAAGAGAAACCCCATATCTTGGAAGGTAGAGGAAAGAATGCTGGAGAGGAGTGGCCACGTGATGAGACTGCTCATTCCATGTAGGAGAAGGGTGATGGCGTAGGGTAGGAGAGAGAGAGAGAGAGAGAGAGAGAGAGATAGATAGATAGATAGATAGATAGAAAGATAGATAGAGAGAGAGAGAGAGAGAGAGAGAGAGAGAGAGAGAGAGAGAGAGAGAGAGAGAGAGAGAGAGAGAGAGAGGGGGGGGGATGGGAGTGTAAAAGAGGATTAACAATGGTCAGAGGACATAAATGACCAGGCCAGGTGGAGGAGAGTTGTCAGAAACTTCAACCATGATGGAAGTGGGGAAAATGTCTAGAAAGAGAGGAAAGCACACCCAAAGAGCAACATGCAGATTAATGAACTGAAATATCTATCATGGCCATCATATATTGCCGACAGCAAATCAATTGGAACTAAAATATTGTGTTCACGTTTTGTGTCTCCATTAATCGTCATTATGGGGGTGGAGACAGACCGAATGTGGCTGGGAAATGAAGGTGGTTACCCTTCCTAACGTTCTATGGTGGGCTAGATTGCGGGTCTGTCAACTCCCCAGTCAAGTATTTTAACCACTTGGTTACAATAACAGACGAATTTTGTAAGGAACGAGAGTTAATAGAAAAGCTCTTCACCCTCTATACACGATACTTGATGAACATAAGCAGCCATGCCTTTGTAAACAAACAGTCACTGCTAGATAGGTAGTAAATCAGGGAGTTTAAGCTGTTTACTGGGAAGGTTACTTGCTGTGGATGGACACCACAGTGGAGGGGTTGGGGCTTGCCTCGGCTGACGTTCTGAGGAGCATCTCAGATGGATATCGGAAGTGAAACACCGGCAAACTTTAACTTTAACTTTAAATATGCTATAGCCTATGTGAAGAAACAGTTATTTTTGGCTTTTACTCTACGCGGGCTGAGAGAAAAAGTTTGTTCGTTCATTTTACTGCTCACTAAAAGCACAATCGATATTCACTTTCCTCTTCCAGTCTTAATATAATTTATAATTGTTATCACATTCAATAATATCAGTGCTCTAGGCATATATATATATGTGGGTGTATATATATATGTCGTAAAGCAATTTAATGTAGAAGTGTAACAGAACACAGCCCACGTGGTGTCAGATGTGTTCAAGTGGCGTAACTGATATTTTCCAGTGAGGTTTCCTGGGCAGGATGTGTGATTACCTAATTGTGATTACCTAATTGTGTTTACGGGAAAGAGCCCAAAGCTCGTATCTTCCCGTCTCCTGATCGCTTCCATTTTAGACTTAGTGATACTTATCATACCTGTCCTTAAAACTATGGATTGAGATAGCATTAACTACCTCCTCGCTTAGCCAATTCCAATTATCAACTACTCTTACACTGAAAAGGTATTTCCTTACATCCTGCAAAGAAGTTTTCTTACGAAGCTTCAAACTATGACCTCTAGTTCTAGAGCCAGCCATATCAAAATATCGATCCCTATCCACTCTATCATAACCATGAAGGAATTTAAAGACTGTCACCATATCCCCCCCTCACTCTTCTAGCTTCGAGTGATGGTAAGTCTAATTCCCTCAGCCTCTCATTATAACTGAGATTGCGTATTTCTGGCACCAGTTTCGCGGCATGTCTTTGAACTTTTTCAAGCTTAGCTATGTGCTTTTTCAAGTGCGGATTCCAAAAGGGGGCTGCATATTCGAGTTTTGGCCTCACATAGGTTACATAAATATTTCTGAACATTTCCTTGTCCATGTGCCTGAAGGCTACCCTTACATTTGATAAGAATGCATATGCTGCCCTTACTATGACAAGAGATTTATGGTTCAACCCATAGGCCTCTAACACATTGGCACCAGTTGCCAATAGAGATTAAAATTGTCACACAGTTTCCAGGCATTCCCATGAGAGCCGAAAACCAATATCTACATGTATGTATCCACATGCCCTGTGAAAATACACATATAGGCCCTCCTTGTGTCTGACTGGCCTTCTTATACTCACGCCCCTAACACTACACAAAATGGGCGGAAACCCCCTTTTCTCTGGAAGCCTGTTGACTGAGGCTGTCCAAGCATACCACGCCCTGCCATCTTGGTCATACAAGAAAGTAAGATCCAGAGTCAGTTAGAAGTTTTCAGGGGCACAAATAAGATCTTAGATTTTACCTTCAGGGGACGGGGAGCTTTGAGGTGTAGAATAAGTGTATAACTAAATAAACTTGATATTAAACAACCTATGCATATCTGTTATCACCTCTCACGCTATAAGTTTAGTAATAAATAGACAATAATACGACACTGGTGTCATTCTAGTGAGATATAAGTCTACGACTTCAGGTTTAGTATAGTCATAGGATAAAACTATATATATATATATATATATATATATATATATATATATATATATATATATATATATATATATATATATATATATATATATATATATATATATATATATATATATATATGTATGTATGTATGTATGTATGTATGTATGTATGTATGTATGTATGTATGTATGTATGTATGTATATATATATATATATATATATATATATATATATATATATATATATATATATATATATATATATATATATATATATATATATATATATATATATATATATATATATATATATATATATATATATATATAAGTACAAATTGTTAGTATATAGCACTAAATAATAAGGAAGCTCATCAATGAAACAAAACTTATAAAAACAATGCTATATTTCGGATCCTAACTGGATCCCTTCTCAAGCACAACTGTTGTGCTTGAGAAGGGATCCAGTTAGGATCCGAAATATAGCATTGTTTTATAAGTTTTGTTTCACTGATGGGCTCTCTCTCTCTCTCTCTCTCTCTCTCTCTCTCTCTCTCTCTCTCTCTCTCTCTCTCTCTCTCTCTCTCTCTCTCTCTCTCTATATATATATATATATATATATATATATATATATATATATATATATATATATATATATATATATATATATATATATATATATATATAAACACAATATTATCATTCTTTCCATTCTCGATCACTGAGAAAACAGTGAAGTGTTATTCATTTACCTGATAATTCAACTGAGCAGTGTAGTTCTTCTCTCCTTCAAGATCTAACCAAAATGAGAATCAAGTTAGGTACGAGTGGTAGCGAAGAGAACAGTTCGTATGAAGGGCAGAACGTGTGAGGAGTTTATATAAGCTCACGTGTTTCTAACATTGCACCACTTTAGAGAACGGACGGACGAACGCAGCTGAAGTGGGCATCGTTCGTTTTGGGGGATCGGAACGTTTAGTATTTCCTAGAATATTCTTATCACCCGCTCAACCTAATCTCATGACGATCTGTTGTTGGGCTTCGCCTTGTAAGTAATAAGTTACAGTAAATGTACAAATCCCTACTTACTAATCCTTTTGATACCTCAGAAAGCGTTTTATGAATTGAATGTACCAGTTCTCAGCAACGATACTAAAATTTTCCGTGATGGCAGACCTTGAAATGAATGTTTTTACAACACGGAAATAATTAAAAACACCATTTTCTTATAAATCTCGTCTGATTTTATTTATAACGGTCTTATCCAATATTATATATATATATATATATATATATATATATATATATATATATTATATATATATATATATATATATTTATATATATATGGCCCGAATGAGATTGGGAATTGAATTAAATGCTAAAATGAAGCCACGAGTGAGGTTGGGGAATCTGTAATATGAACATAGTGGCATTCAGTTAGAATGCGTTCATTCCTAAGTATAGCAGATATAAGCTATAAGGTTGGATTCCTTTTAACCTTCTGTGATTACCTAATTGTGATTACCTAATTGTGTTTACGGGAAAGAGCCCAAAGCTCGTATCTTCCCGTCTCCTGATCGCTTCCATTTTATACTTAGTGATACTTATCATACCTGTCCTTAAAACTATGGATTGAGATAGCATTAACTACCTCCTCTCTTAGCCAATTCCAATTATCAACTACTCTTACACTGAAAAAGTATTTCCTTACATCCTGCAAAGAAGTTTTCTTACGAAGCTTCAAACTATGACCTCTAGTTCTAGAGCCAGCCATATCAAAATATCGATCCCTATCCACTCTATCATAACCATGAAGGAATTTAAAGACTGTCACCATATCCCCCCTCACTCTTCTAGCTTCGAGTGATGGTAAGTCTAATTCCCTCAGCCTCTCATCATAACTGAGATTGCGTATTTCTGGCACCAGTTTCGCGGCATGTCTTTGAACTTTTTCAAGCTTAGCTATGTGCTTTTTCAAGTGCGGATTCCAAAAGGGGGCTGCATATTCGAGTTTTGGCCTCACATAGGTTACATAAATATTTCTGAACATTTCCTTGTCCATGTGCCTGAAGGCTACCCTTACATTTGATAAGAATGCATATGCTGCCCTTACTATGCCATTTATATGTATTGCTGGAGACAAATCTGCCAGTATGTTTACTCCTAGATCTCTCTCATTTTCTGTCTCTTGAAGTTGTACTCCAGCCACCGAGTAGTCAAGCTTGGGCCTTCTTGCACTTGTACCCATTCTCATTACCTTACATTTTGAAGTATTGAATTTCATTAGCCACTTTTCTGACCACTCATGCAGATTATTTAGATCCTCCTGAAGTTCTCTACCATTGTTCTCGTTTTTTACTTTCTTCACAATCTTTGCATCATCTGCAAACATATTCATGAATGAATTTACAGACTCTGGTAGGTCATTTACATATACAAGGAACAAAAGTGGCCCTAAAACTGAACCCTGTGGAACTCCACTACTAACTCTTCTCCATTCAGACACTGAGTGTCTTACTCTAACCCTCTGTTCCCTTCCTTCTAAGTAAGTTTTTATCCATTCCAAAACATTTCCACCTATTCTAGCCATTGATTGCAGCTTCCTAATAAGTCTCCCATGTGGAACAGTGTCAAACGCTTTCTGGAAGTCTAGGAATATGCAATCTGCCCAGCCCTCTCTTTCCTGTAAGATTCGGCTTACCTCATCATAAAATTCTAATAAGTTTGTTACTGTTGATCTACCTTCTCTGAAGCCATGTTGCCTCAATGACAAAAAGTTGAAGGATTCCAAGTGAAGAGAGATATGTTTCCTTAGTAGTTTCTCCATAACTTTGCAAACTATGCTGGTCAAGGAAACTGGTCTATAGTTCAGAGCCGTATCCCTCCTTCCCTTTTTGAAGATAGGTATCACATTTGCTTGTTTCCAGCATCTTGGAATCTCCCCCGACTCCAGTGACTCCTTAAATATGATACTTAGTGCCACTGATATTGTGTTTGCGCATTTTTTAAGCACATGAGGGGATATGTCATCAGGACCTGTAGCTTTATGAACATCTAAATCCATCAGCGCTTTGCATACCTCTGTGGCTGTAAGGTTGATGTTCTCTAATACTGGCCCTTGAGCTTCTATCACTGCAATCTGAGGGGGTGGGGTATTTTCTACTGTAAATACTGACTGAAACTCCTTGTTCAATTCTTTGCAGATCTCTTCATCCATCTCAGTGATGCTTCCATCCCCTCTCTTTAGCCTTAAAACCTGTTCTTTTACCTTCAGTTTTCCTCTGATAAAGCTGTGGAAAAGCTTGGGATTTTCTTTAGCCTTCCTGGTGATGTCCCTCTCATAGTCTCTCTCTGCCTCTCTCCTTTTATTTAGGTAGTCATTTCTTGCTCTTTTGTAGGTTTGCCAGGCATTTATGTTTTTTCTCCTCCTATTCCTTTTCCAGCATTTGTCTCTCCACTCTTTAGCTCTTTTACACCCATTATCGAACCATTTCTCTCTGGCATGAATTACTCCTACTTTGGTGACAGATATGCAGCAATCTACTATCTTCCCATATTTCTCACAAAAGATGTCATACATTTCTTGTACAGATTTGTTGTAAAATAAGGTTCTCCAGTCAATAACTGCAAAAAGCTCATTCATTTTGATGTAATCTCCTTTCGGATAGTTCCTCCTCATGTCCTCAGTGCCTCTACTCTCAGGAAGAATATCTTCAATGATATACTCCATCAACAACATACAGTGGTCACTCTTTCCAATTGGTGGTTCATACTCAATTATTTCAATATCCAACACATTATCTGTGAACACTAGATCAAGTAGTGATGGCTCATCCCCACCCCTGGCCCTTGTTGGTTCCATTACATGTTGGTGTAGGAAATTCCCTTGTATGCAATCTAGGAATCTTGCCCCGAATGAGTCCTCACCACTGTGTGGGTCAAGATTTATCCAATCTATCTCTTTATGATTAAAGTCTCCCATAATCAAAATCCTACATTTTTTTTCCCGTGCCATGTTAACAACTGAGTTTATGACTTCAATAGTACCTATATGACTTTCCTCATAAACTTCAAGCCTATTTTGGTTCCTTGGTGGGTTGTATACCACAGTTATTATAATGCTCTCTGACCCAGTATTTATGCGAGCAACAAGAAATTCCTTGAACTCACTTTCTATAGCCAAGTTTATTTCTTCGACTTGAATCCTTTCACTTATGAGCAGTGCTATCCCTCCACCAGTCCTCTCAGATCTTTCAACCCTTAGTATTCTGAAACCCTTAGGAAAAACTGTGACACTGTTTATGTCCTCACTCAACTTAGTCTCTGTAATTGCTACTATATCTGCCTTACTGTTGTGAATCCTATCTTTTAATTCTACTGCCTTACCAGCTAATCCATCAGCATTTGTGTGATTACCTAATTGTGATTACCTAATTGTGTTTACGGGAAAGAGCCCAAAGCTCGTATCTTCCCGTCTCCTGATCGCTTCCATTTTATACTTAGTGATACTTATCATACCTGTCCTTAAAACTATGGATTGAGATAGCATTAACTACCTCCTCGCTTAGCCAATTCCAATTATCAACTACTCTTACACTGAAAAAGTATTTCCTTACATCCTGCAAAGAAGTTTTCTTACGAAGCTTCAAACTATGACCTCTAGTTCTAGAGCCACTCATATCAAAATATCGATCCCTATCCACTCTATCATAACCATGAAGGAATTTAAAGACTGTCACCATATCCCCCCTTACTCTTCTAGCTTCGAGTGATGGTAAGTCTAATTCCCTCAGCCTCTCACCATAACTGAGATTGCGTATTTCTGGCACCAGTTTCGTGGCATGTCTTTGAACTTTTTCAGGCTTAGCTATGTGCTTTTTCAAGTGCGGATTCCAAAAGGGGGCTGCATATTCGAGTTTTGGCCTCACATAGGTTACATAAATATTTCTGAACATTTCCTTGTCCATGTGCCTGAAGGCTACCCTTACATTTGATAAGAATGCATATGCTGCCCTTACTATGCCATTTATATGTATTTCTGGAGACAAATCTGCCAGTATGTTTACTCCTAGATCTCTCTCATTTTTTGTCTCTTGAAGTTGTACTCCAGCCACCGAGTAGTCAAGCTTGGGCCTTCTTGCACTTGTACCCATTCTCATTACCTTACATTTTGAAGTATTGAATTTCATTAGCCACTTTTCTGACCACTCATGCAGATTATTTAGATCCTCCTGAAGTTCTCTACCATTGTTCTCGTTTTTTACTTTCTTCACAATCTTTGCATCATCTGCAAACATATTCATGAATGAATTTACAGACTCTGGTAGGTCATTTACATATACAAGGAACAAAAGTGGCCCTAAAACTGAACCCTGTGGAACTCCACTACTAACTCTTCTCCATTCAGACACTGAGTGTCTTACTCTAACCCTCTGTTCCCTTCCTTCTAAGTAAGTTTTTATCCATTCCAAAACATTTCCACCTATTCTAGCCATTGATTGCAGCTTCCTAATAAGTCTCCCATGTGGAACAGTGTCAAACGCTTTCTGGAAGTCTAGGAATATGCAATCTGCCCAGCCCTCTCTTTCCTGTAAGATTTGGCTTACCTCATCATAAAATTCTAATAAGTTTGTTACTGTTGATCTACCTTCTCTGAAGCCATGTTGCCTCACTGACAAAAAGTTGAAGGATTCCAAGTGAAGAGAGATATGTTTCCTTAGTAGTTTCTCCATAACTTTGCAAACTATGCTGGTCAAGGAAACTGGTCTATAGTTCAGAGCCGTATCCCTCCTTCCCTTTTTGAAGATAGGTATCACATTTGCTTGTTTCCAGCATCTTGGAATCTCCCACGACTCCAGTGACTCCTTAAATATGATACTTAGTGCCACTGATATTGTGTTTGCGCATTTCTTAAGCACATGAGGGGATATGTCATCAGGACCTGTAGCTTTATGAACATCTAAATCCATCAGCGCTTTGCATACCTCTGTGGCTGTAAGGTTGATGTTCTCTAATACCGGCCCTTGAGCTTCTATCACTGCAATCTGAGGGGGTGGGGTATTTTCTACTGTAAATACTGACTGAAACTCCTTGTTCAATTCTTTGCAGATCTCTTCATCCATCTCAGTGATGCTTCCATCCGCTCTCTTTAGCCTTAAAACCTGTTCTTTTACCTTCAGTTTTCCTCTGATAAAGCTGTGGAAAATTTTGGGATTTTCTTTAGCCTTCCTGGTGATGTCCCTCTCATAATCTCTCTCTGCCTCTCTCCTTTTACTTAGGTAGTCATTTCTTGCTCTTTTGTAGGTTTGCCAGGCATTTATGTTTTTTCTCCTCCTATACCTTTTCCAGCATTTGTCTCTCCACTCCTTAGCTCTTTTACACCCATTATCGAACCATTTCTCTCTGGCATGAATTACACCTACTTTGGTGACAGGTATGCAGCAATCTACTATCTTCTCATATTTCTCACAAAAGATGTCATACATTTCTTGTACAGATTTGTTGTAAAATAAGGTTCTCCAGTCAATAACTGCAAAAACCTCATTCATTTTGATGTAATCTCCTTTCGGATAGTTCCTCCTCATGTCCTCAGTGCCTCTACTCTCAGGAAGAATATCTTCAATGATATACTCCATCAACAACACACAGTGGTCATTCTTTCCAATTGGTGGTTCATACTCAATATTTTCAATATCCAACACATTATCTGTGAACACTAGATCAAGTAGTGATGGCTCATCCCCACCCCTGGCCCTTGTTGGTTCCATTACATGTTGGTGTAGGAAATTCCCTTGTACGCAATCTAGGAATCTTGCCCCGAATGAGTCCTCACCACTGTGTGGGTCAAGGTTTATCCAATCTATCTCTTTATGATTAAAGTCTCCCATAATCAAAATCCTACATTTTTTTTCCCGTGCCATGTTAACAACTGAGTTTATGACTTCAATAGTACCTATATGACTTTCCTCATAAATTTCAAGCCTATTTTGGTTCCTTGGTGGGTTGTATACAACAGTTATTATAATGCTCTCTGACCCAGTATTTATGCGAGCAACAAGAAATTGCTTGAACTCACTTTCTATAGCCAAGTTTATTTCTTCAACTTGAATCCTCTCACTTATGAGCAGTGCTATCCCTCCACCAGTCCTCTCAGATCTTCCAACCCTTAGTATTCTGAAGCCCTTAGGAAAAACTGTGACACTGTTTATGTCCTCACTCAACTTAGTCTCTGTAATTGCTACTATATCTGCCTTACTGTTGTGAATCCTATCTTTTAATTCTACTGCCTTACCAGCTAATCCATCAGCATTTGTGTATAACAATCTTAATGAGGGCCCCATCCCCTGATCTTCTGTCATTATCTTCTTTATCTCCCCTTTGTCTGGAAGTACTCTGTAACGAAAATTTTTCTTCTCTTCTTCATTTCTTTCATCATTTAACCTTCTTGCCTCTTGCAACAAGTTTTTGATCTTTCCCATCTCTTCCTGTGTTCTGTATCGTCTAATAAACACTTCTTTGCATTCTTGAAGGTCTTTTAGACTTTTTTTTCTCAACAATATTTCCCTACATGTTTCCCCTCTCTCAAAGGTTACTTTTGTTGGTCTCGGCTTTCCTTCCCTCGAATATTTACCTAGTTGGTGTATGTTTACAATATCCTCAGAACCACATACTACTCCAAGCTTTCTTATCAGGTCTACAACCCTAGCTTTATTTTCTTCAAGTCTCCCCTGCCATGTTGGCTCCTGAGATTCACTTATGCCTGAGATTACCACTGTCTTCTCCTAATCAAGTGCCTGTCTGATGAGTGGGTTTGCCCTTTCCATCACAACGTCTTTAATTTTTTCGATTACTGTCTCTTTGTAGTCAATTGTTTGTATGTTTTCCAGTGCCACCACCTTTACAGCCTCTTTTACTGCCACATTCCCCTTTAGTGCATCAGCAAAGGAAGTTTTCATGGGATCATTTTCCATATTCAGCTCCTGGAACTCTTTTCTGAACTGTTCAATGTTTTCCTTCATCTTAATGAGGCCCCATCCCCTAATCTTCTGTCATTATCTTCTTTATCTCCCCTTTGTCTGGAAGAACTCTGTAATGAAAATTTTTCTTCTCTTCTTCATTTCTTTCATCATTTAACCTTCTTGCCTCTTGCAACAAGTTTTTGATCTTTCCCATCTCTTCCTGTGTTCTGTATCGTCTAATGAACACTTCTTTGAATTCTTGAAGGTCTTTTAGACTTATTTTTCTCAACAATATTTCCCTACATGTTTCCCCTCTCTCAAAGGTTACTTTTGTTGGTCTCGGCTTTCCTTCCCTCGAATATTTACCTAGTTGGTGTATGTTTACAATATCCTCAGGACCACATACTACTCCAAGCTTTCTTATCAGGTCTGCAACCCTAGCTTTATTTTCTTCAAGTCTCCCCTGCCATGTTGGCTCCTGGGATTCGCTTAAGCCTGAGATTACCACTGTCTTCTCCTTATCAAGTGCCTGTCTGATGAGTGGGTTTGCCCTTTCCATCACAAGGTCTTTCATTTTTTCGATTACTGTCTCTTTATAGTCAACTGCTTGTATGTTTTCCAGTGCCACCACCTTTACAGCCTCTTTTACTGCCACATTCCCCTTTAGTGCATCAGCAAAGGAAGTTTTCATGGCATCATTTTCCATATTCAGCTCCTGGAACTCTTTTCTGAACTGTTCAATGTTTTCCTTAATCTGGACATTCCAAGCAGCAATCTCGTCTCTCTCAGAAGAGAGCAGTGAACTAACATCTAATTCCTTTAGGTTGTCATTCAGCTTTTTGTTTTTATCTTCTTGTTTAGAAATTCTAGATTCTAGTTGACTCTTTTCCCCTTCCAGCTTCTTTATTCTTTTTTCTAGTTCCTTTCTCTCCTGCCCTTGTGCTTTATTTGCTTCCTCCAAAGATCTTATTTGCTCTCTGAGTGTTTCATTCTCTTGCATTTCTCCATCCATATTCCGAATTTTATCATCAAGGCTTATAACCATTGCCTCTAAATTCTTGATTTTCTGTTCAAGTCTCCTAATGGCTACCCCTCCTACCCCTCCTAGTAATCATAAGTCTTAGTTTCGAGTCCGGGTCGGGGTAAAGAATGATTCATGTTTTCACATATGTAATGTCCTTATTTGGTAATATATATATATATATATATATATATATATATATATATATATATATATATATATATATATATATATATATATATATATATATATATATATATATATATATATATATATATATATATATATATATATATATATATATATATATATATATATATATATATATATATATATATATATATATATATATATATATATATATATATATATATATATATATATATATATATATATAGTATATATATATATATATATATATATATATATATATATATATATGTATATATATATATATATATATATATATATATATATATATATATATATATATATATATATATATATATATATATATATAGTCACCGTGGCTCAAGCGGTAGCGTCCTCGACTTTGAGGCGTCAGGTCGAGGGTTCGCGCCTCGGCACGGTCTGAGGTTAGCAAGGGCATGCACTCAGGGTAACGATTACATCTACTAAAACAAATCCTGCGCAAGAAGGCAACCGTCCTAGCCCTTAGTAGAAAAGGGACTCCTTGACGTAAAACCAGAACAGGAATATATATATATATATATATATATATATATATATATATATATATATATATATATATATATATATATATATATATATATATATATATATATATATATATATATATATATATATATATATATATATATATATATATATATATATATATGGTACGAAAATGCCCATTTGAGAAAACAATGAAAAAGAACTTGAAGGACTTATTAATTTTGTGACCTTAACTGGCCACCTTCTCAAAATACAATGACAAGAGACACAGCTAGAAAGTAAAGAACATATGAAAAGAGGGAGAAAAACCTGCCCTACAAGGGAATTTATTAGGGATTAAGAAACACCAATCTTAATTAGAAGCCGAGGTCAGTCAGTAATCCCCACAAACTGGCCGCAGAGGGAAATAAAATCAATAATTTACTAAATTATTAAAAACAAAAAATTAATAATAATAATAGAAATAATGATACTTAAAAAACTTGGAGGCCCTATTTACATAAAATAACAAATACATAACTATATAGTTTCAGTCAGTATTTACAGTAGAAAATACCCCACCCCCTCAGATTGCAGTGATAGAAGCTCAAGGGCCGGTATTAGAGAACATCAACCTTACAGCCACAGAGGTATGCAAAGCGCTGATGGATTTAGATGTTCATAAAGCTACAGGTCCTGATGACATATCCCCTCATGTGCTTAAGAAATGCGCAAACACAATATCAGTGGCACTAAGTATCATATTTAAGGAGTCACTGGAGTTGGGGGAGATTCCAAGATGCTGGAAACAAGCAAATGTGATACCTATCTTCAAAAAGGGAAGGAGGGATACGGCTCTGAACTATAGACCAGTTTCCTTGACCTGCATAGTTTGCAAAGTTATGGAGAAACTACTAAGGAAACATATCTCTCTTCACTTGGAATCCTTCAACTTTTTGTCAGTGAGGCAACATGGCTTCAGAGAAGGTAGATCAACAGTAACAAACTTATTAGAATTTTATGATGAGGTAAGCCAAATCTTACAGGAAAGAGAGGGCTGGGCAGATTGCATATTCCTAGACTTCCAGAAAGCATTTGACACTGTTCCACATGGGAGACTTATTAGGAAGCTGCAATCAATGGCTAGAATAGGTGGAAATGTTTTGGAATGGATAAAAACTTACTTAGAAGGAAGGGAACAGAGGGTTAGAGTAAGACACTCAGTGTCTGAATGGAGAAGAGTTAGTAGTGGAGTTCCACAGGGTTCAGTTTTAGGGCCACTTTTGTTCCTTGTATATGTAAATGACCTACCAGAGTCTGTAAATTCATTCATGAATATGTTTGCAGATGATGCAAAGATTGTGAAGAAAGTAAAAAACGAGAACAATGGTAGAGAACTTCAGGAGGATCTAAATAATCTGCATGAGTGGTCAGAAAAGTGGCTAATGAAATTCAATACTTCAAAATGTAAGGTAATGAGAATGGGTACAAGTGCAAGAAGGCCAAAGCTTGGCTACTCGGTGGTTGGAGTACAACTTCAAGAGACAAAAAATGAGAGAGTCTAGGAGTAAACATACTGGCAGATTTGTCTCCAGCAATACATATAAATGGCATAGTAAGGGCAGCATATGCATTCTTATCAAATGTAAGGGTAGCCTTCAGGCACATGGACAAGGAAATGTTCAGAAATATTTATGTAACCTATGTTAGGCCACAACTCGAATATGCAGCCCCCTTTTGGAATCCGCACTTGAAAAAGCACATAGCTAAGCTTGAAAAAGTTCAAAGACATGCCACGAAACTGGTGCCAGAAATACGCAATCTCATTTATGATGAGAGGCTGAGGGAATTAGACTTACCATCACTCGAAGCTAGAAGAGTGAGGGGGGATATGGTGACAGTCTTTAAATTCCTTCATGGTTATGATAGAGTGGATAGGGATCGATATTTTGATATGGGTGGCTCTAGAACTAGAGGTCATAGTTTGAAGCTTCGTAAGAAAACTTGTTTGCAGGATGTAAGGAAATACTTTTTCAGTGTAAGAGTAGTTGATAATTGGAAGTGGCTAAGCGAGGAGGTAGTTAATGCTATCTCAATCCATAGTTTTAAGGACAGGTATGATAAGTATCACTAAGTATAAAATGGAACCGATCAGGAGACGGGAAGATACGAGCTTTGGGCTCTTTCCCGTAGACACAATTAGGTAATAACAATTAGGTAATCACACAAAACATTGGTAGAAAACTTCAGGAAGATATAAATAGTCTGCATGAGTGGTCAGAAAAGTGGCTAATGAAATTCAAAACTCCAAAATGTAAGTTAATGAAAATGGGTACAAGGGCAAGAAGACCCAAGTTTGACAACTCGGTGGCAGGAGAACAACTTCAAAGAGACAGAGAATGAGAGAGATCTAGGAGTAAACATACTGGCCGATTTGTCTTCAGAAATGCATATAAATGGCATAGTAAGGGTAACATATGCTTTCTCAGCAAATGTAAGGGTAGCCTGCAGGCACATGGGCAATGAAATGTTGAAAAATATTTATGTAACCTATGTGAGGCCAAAACTTGAAAATGAAGCCCCCCTTTGGAATCCGCACTTGAAAATGCACGTAGCTATGCTTGAAAAACTTCAAAAACATGCCACGAAACTGGTGCCAGAAGTACGCAATCTCAGTTATGATGAGAGGCTGAGTAAATTAGACTTACCATCACTCGACAGTCTTTAAATTGCTTCATGGGTATGATAGAGTGGATAAAGATTGATATTTTGAGATGGCTAGCTCTAGAACTAGAGGTCATAATTTGAAGCTTCGTAAGAAAACTTCTTTGCAGGATGTAAGGAAATACTTTGTTTTAGTATAAGAGTAGTTGATAATTGGAATTCGCTAGGCGAGGAGGTAGTTAATGTTAACTCAATCCATAGTCTTAAGGACAGGTATGGTAAGTATCCCTAAGTACAAAATTGAACCGATCAAGAAAAGGGAAGATACGAGCTATGGGCTCTTTCCCGTAAGCGCAATTGGGTAATCAGAATTAGGTAATCACACACACACGTTTTGGAATGGATAAAAACTTACTTAGAAGGAAGGGAACAAAGAGTTAGAGTAAGACACGCAGTGTCTGAATGGAGAAGAGTTAGTAGTGGGGTTCCACAGGGTTCAGTTTTAGGGCCACTTTTGTTCCTTGTATATGTAAATGACCTACCAGAGTCTGTAAATTCATTCATGAATATGTTTGCAGATGATGCAAAGATTGTGAAGAAAGTAAAAAACGAGAACAATGGTAGAGAACTTCAGGAGGATCTAAATAATCTGCATGAGTGGTCAGAAAAGCGGCTAATGAAATTCAATTCTTCAAAATGTAAGGTAATGAGAATGGGTACAAGTGCAAGAAGGCCCAAGCTTGACTACTCGGTGGCTGGAGTACAACTTCAAGAGACAGAAAATGAGAGAGATCTAGGAGTAAACATACTGGCAGATTTGTCTCCAGAAATACATATAAATGGCATAGTAAGGGCAGCATATGCATTCTTATCAAATGTAAGGGTAGCCTTCAGGCACATGGACAAGGAAATGTTCAGAAATATTTATGTAACCTATGTGAGGCCAAAACTCGAATATGCAGCCCCATTTTGAAATCCGCACTTGAAAAAGCACATAGCTAAGCTTGAAAAAGTTCAAAGACATGCCACGAAACTGGTGCCAGAAATACGCAATCTCAGTTATGATGAGAGGCTGAGGGAATTAGACTTACCATCACTCGAAGCTAGAAGAGTGAGGGGGGATATGGTGACAGTCTTTAAATTCCTTCATGGTTATGATAGAGTGGATAGGGATCGATATTTTGATATGGGTGGCTCTAGAACTAGATGTCATAGTTTGAAGCTTCGTAAGAAAACTTCTTTGCAGGATGTAAGGAAATACTTTTTCAGTGTAAGAGTAGTTGATAATTGGAATTGGCTAAGCGAGGAGGTAGTTAATGCTATCTCAATCCATAGTTTTAAGGACAGGTATGATAAGTATCACTAAGTCTAAAATGGAAGCGATCAGGAGACGGGAAGATACGAGCTTTGGGCTCTTTCCCGTAAACACAATTAGGTAATCACAATTAGGTAATCACACACACTGTTCCACATGGGAGACTTATTAGGAAGCTGCAATCAATGGCTAGAATAGGTGGAAATGTTTTGGAATGGATAAAAACTTACTTAGAAGGAAGGGAACAGAGGGTTAGAGTAAGACACTCAGTGTCTGAATGGAGAAGAGTTAGTAGTGGAGTTCCACAGGGTTCAGTTTTAGGGCCACTTTTGTTCCTTGTATATGTAAATGACCTACCAGAGTCTGTAAATTCATTCATGAATATGTTTGCAGATGATGCAAAGATTATGAAGAAAGTAAAAAAACGAGAACAATGGTAGAGAACTTCAGGAGGATCTAAATAATCTGCATGAGTGGTCAGAAAAGTGGCTAATGAAATTCAATACTTCAAAATGTAAGGTAATGAGAATGGGTACAAGTGCAAGAAGGCCCAAGCTTGACTACTCGGTGGCTGGAGTACAACTTCAAGAGACAGAAAATGAGAGAGATCTAGGAGTAAACATACTGGCAGATTTGTCTCCAGAAATACATATAAATGGCATAGTAAGGGCAGCATATGCATTCTTATCAAATGTAAGGGTAGCCTTCAGGCACATGGACAAGGAAATGTTCAGAAATATTTATGTAACCTATGTGAGGCCACAACTCGAATATGCAGCCCCCTTTTGGAATCCGCACTTGAAAAAGCACATAGCTAAGCTTGAAAAAGTTCAAAGACATGCCACGAAACTGGTGCCAGAAATACGCAATCTCAGTTATGATGAGAGGCTGAGGGAATTAGACTTACCATCACTCGAAGCTAGAAGAGTGAGGGGGGATATGGTGACAGTCTTTAAATTCCTTCATGGTTATGATAGAGTGGATAGGGATCGATATTTTGATATGGGTGGCTCTAGAACTAGAGGTCATAGTTTGAAGCTTCGTAAGAAAACTTCTTTGCAGGATGTAAGGAAATACTTTTTCAGTGTAAGAGTAGTTGATAATTGGAATTGGCTAAGCGAGGAGGTAGTTAATGCTATCTCAATCCATAGTTTTAAGGACAGGTATGATAAGTATCACTAAGTCTAAAATGGAAGCGATCAGGAGACGGGAAGATACGAGCTTTGGGCTCTTTCCCGTAAACACAATTAAGTAATCACAATTAGGTAATCACACACACACACACACACACACACACACACACACACACACACACACATATATATATATATATATATATATATATATATATATATATATATATATATATATATATATATATATATATATATATATATATATATATATATATATATATATATATATATATATATATATATATATATATATATATATATATATATATATATATATATATATATATATATATATATATATATATATATATATATATATATATATATATATATATATATATATATATATATATATATATATATATATATATATATATATATATATATATATATATATATATATATATATATATATATATATATATATATATATATATATATATATATATATATATATATATATATATATATATATATATATATATATATATATATATATATATATATATATATATATATATATATATATATATATATATATATATATATATATATATATATATATATATGTATGTGTGTGTGTGTGTGTGATTACCTAATTGTGATTACCTAATTGTGTTTACGGGAAAGACCCCAAAGCTCGTATCTTCCCGTCTCCTGATCGGTGTGATTACCTAATTGTGATTACCTAATTGTGTTTACGGAAAAGAGCCCAAAGCTCGTATCTTCCCGTCTCCTGATCGCTTCCATTTTAGACTTAGTGATACCTATCATACCTGTCCTTAAAACTATGGATTGAGATAGCATTAACTACCTCCTCGCTTAGCCAATTCCAATTATCAACTACTCTTACACTGAAAAAGTATTTCCTTACATCCTGCAAAGAAGTTTTCTTACGAAGCTTCAAACTATGACCTCTAGTTCTAGAGCCAGCCATATCAAAATATCGATCCCTATCCACTCTATCATAACCATGAAGGAATTTAAAGACTGTCACCATATCCCCCCTCACTCTTCTAGCTTCGAGTGATGGTAAGTCTAATTCCCTCAGCCTCTTATCATAACTGAGATTGCGTATTTCTGGCACCAGTTTCGTGGCATGTCTTTGAACTTTTTCAAGCTTAGCTATGTGCTTTTTCAAGTGCGGATTCCAAAAGGGGGCTGCATATTCGAGTTTTGGCCTCACATAGGTTACATAAATATTTCTGAACATTTCCTTGTCCATGTGCCTGAATGCTACCCTTACATTTGATAAGAATGCATATGCTGCCCTTACTATGCCATTTATATGTATTGCTGGAGACAAATCTGCCAGTATGTTTACTCCTAGATCTCTCTCATTTTCTGTCTCTTGAAGTTGTACTCCAGCCACCGAGTAGTCAAGCTTGGGCCTTCTTGCACTTGTACCCATTCTCATTACCTTACATTTTGAAGTATTGAATTTCATTAGCCACTTTTCTGACCACTCATGCAGATTATTTAGATCCTCCTGAAGTTCTCTACCATTGTTCTCGTTTTTTACTTTCTTCACAATCTTTGCATCATCTGCAAACATATTCATGAATGAATTTACAGACTCTGGTAGGTCATTTACATATACAAGGAACAAAAGTGGCCCTAAAACTGTACCCTGTGGAACTCCACTACTAACTCTTCTCCATTCAGACACTGAGTGTCTTACTCTAACCATCTGTTCCCTTCCTTCTAAGTAAGTTTTTATCCATTCCAAAACATTTCCACCTATTCTAGCCATTGATTGCAGCCTCCTAATAAGTCTCCCATGTGGAACAGTGTTAAACGCTTTCTGGAAGTCTAGGAATATGCAATCTGCCCAGCCCTCTCTTTCCTGTAAGATTCGGCTTACCTCATTATAAAATTCTAATAAGTTTGTTACTGTTGATCTACCTTCTCTGAAGCCATGTTGCCCACTGACAATAAGTTGAAGGATTCCAAGTGAAGAGAGATATGTTTCCTTAGTAGTTTCTCCATAACTTTGCAAACTATGCTGGTTAAGGAAACAGGTCTAATGTTCAGAGCCGTATTCCTTCTTCCCTTTTTGAAGATAGGTATCACTTTTGCTTGTTTCCAGCATCATGGAATCTACCCTGACTCCAGTGACTCCTTAAATATGATACTTAGTGCCACTGATATTGTGTTTGCGCCTTTTTTAAGCACATGAGGGGATATGTTATCAGGACCTGTAGCTTTATGAACATCTAAATCCATCAGCGCTTTGCATACCTCTGTGGCTGTAAGGTTGATGTTCTCTAATACTGGCCCTTGAGCTTCTATCACTGCAATCTGAGGGGGTGGGGTATTTTCTACTGTAAATACTGACTGAAACTCCTTGTTCAATTCTTTGCAGATCTCTTCATCCGTCTCAGTGATGCTTCCATCCGCTCTCTTTAGCCTTAAAACCTGTTCTTTTACCTTCAGTTTTCCTCTGATAAAGCTGTGGAAAAAGCTTGCGATTTTCTTTAGCCTTCCTGGTGATGTCCCTCTCATAGTCTCTCTCTGCCTCTCTCCTTTTACTTAGGTAGTCATTTCTTGCTCTTTTGTAGGTTTGCCAGGCATCTATGTTTTTTCTCCTCTTATACCTTTTCCAGCATTTGTCTCTCCACTCCTTAGCTCCTTTACACCCAATATCGAACCATTTCTCTCTGCCATGAATTACACCTACTTTGGTGACAGGTATGCAGCAATCTACTATCTTCTCATATTTCTCACAAAAGATGTCATACATTTCTTGTACAGATTTGTTGTAAAATAAGGTTCTCCAGTCAATAACTGCAAAGAGCTCATTCATTTTGATGTAATCTCCTTTCGGATAGTTCCTCCTCATGTCCTCAGTGCCTCTACTCTCAGGAAGAATATCTTCAATGATATACTCCATCAACACACAGTGGTCACTCTTTCCAATTGGTGGTTCATACTCAATTTTTCAATATCCAACACATTATCTGTGAACACTAGATCAAGTAGTGATGGCTCATCCCCACCCCTGGCCCTCGTTGGTTCCATTACATGTTGGTGTAGGAAATTCCCTTGTACGCAATCTAGGAATCTTGCCCCGAATGAGTCCTCACCACTGTGTGGGTCAAGATTTATCCAATTTATCTCTTTATGATTAAAGTCTCCCATAATCAAAATCCTACATTTTTTTTCCCGTGCCATGTTAGCAACTGAGTTTATGACTTCAATAGTACCTATATGACTTTCCTCATAAACTTCAAGCCTATATTGGTTTCTTGGTGGGTTGTATACAACAGTTATTATAATGCTCTCTGACCCAGTATTTATGCAAGCAACAAGAAATTCCTTGAACTCACTTTCTATAGCCAAGTTTATTTCTTCAACTTGAATCCTTTCACTTATGAGCAGTGCTATCCCTCCACCAGTCCTCTCAGATCTTTCAACCCTTAGTATTCTGAAGCCCTTAGGAAAAACTGTGACAATGTTTATGTCCTCACTCAACTTAGTCTCTGTAATTGCTACTATATCTGCCTTACTGTTGTGAATCCTATCTTTTAATTCTACTGCCTTACCAGCTAATCCATCAGCATTTGTGTATAACAATCTTAATGAGGCCCCATCCCCTGATCTTCTGTCATTATCTTCTTTATCTCCCCTTTGTCTGGAAGAACTCTGAAATGAAAATTTTTCTTCTGTTCTTCATTTCTTTCATCATTTAACCTTCTTGCCTCTTGCAACAAGTTTTTTATCTTTCCCATCTCTTCCTGTGTTCTGTATCGTTTAATGAACACTTCTTTGAATTCTTGAAGGTCTTTTAGACTTTTTTTTCTTAACAATATTTCCCTACATGTTTCCCCTCTCTCAAAGGTTACTTTTGTTGGTCTCGGCTTTCCTTCCCTCGAATATTTACCTAGTTGGTGTATGTTTACAATATCCTCAGGACCACAAACTACTGTGTGTGTGTCGTAAGGCATATTAAAGATGCCTATAGCTTCACATGGCATTCCAGACATGCCTAAAAGTGTCGCGTGGCGGTGATGCCACGACGCCCACGAATGCCCTGCCGACCGCCATGAGTAGTTACAAAGAATCAGTGAGAGACCGGGCCTTGTCAGGAGCAGACCTGACGTTCACAGCTTAGCTAGCCTCCCCCTTGGGGGCGGGAATCTGGAATCATTCGTGACAGGAACTGTAGTAATGGGAGCTCTGAGTATATATATGTAAGCTAGAAATAAATACATATAAAGAAGTAGATGATCTATTTTCACCAACCACACTACCATATTTAACCCCCGCGTGAAATTGTAATTCCAGGACATTGGTGTCATCCAGTGGGATAGTCACACGACATATTGGTGAACAGCTCGGAATCAATCCACACCGTTACTACTACGAAGATAAAAGAAGAAATTAAAAATACAGAAAAAAAATATATAGCATCTATGGAAGAAAAGTTCGTGATGAAGAAACTTCTAGACGCTTACAAGCAGCGAGAGAGCGACGCCAAAAAAGTCTGAGCACCCCCTTTACCTACAGTATCATAATACCAGATCCAGCCACTCTCCCCCGCCCCATGTTGGCAAGGCCCCCAGCAGTAAAAGCACAATGAGCGCATTCATGGACACCACCGTCACAGTGAGCTAAAGTGTGACTGGGGTTTTGAGTGGAAAAAGCCCCTTACAATAACTACATGTTGCCGGATCCAAACAAGAAGATGGTGATTCGTCGATTTTACTCGAGAGATGGAGAATTGGGCAGGAACCTCCTGCACCCAGAAGAAAAAAGAACTCCCTTCACCATTGCCTGCGGCGTGATGTTCTTCATGCAGTGTTTTCAAAATAGCTAAGTACTTGTGATCTGTATCCAGTGAGTGATGGGACAATTAATAAAAGAAATTGAGGTTGGCGGACGCCTCCTTTTACTTTGTAGAGATGCTTTGACTCAGCCACCCCACCTATGAGGGGTGTGGCCCTCGTAAGTTAATAAAGGTAGAATTTTTGTACTCATTACTAACATGGATAATTTGCACTAATAGCTATAAGCAGTAATAAACTTCATTTTTATTATTATTTGAATAATATAATGAGAAATTGTGTTTGAAGGGTGTTCAATTTATTTGTATTAATGCCTAAATTGATTTTTAAGAAGGCAAATGTATTGATTTTAATTGAGAAAATCTAATGTACGTGTAAAATCATTTTTATATTAATTTCTTAAAGAGTATGAAATCGAGTGAGAGAATCCATGCACCTGTTTTAAATTTTTTATTTTTTGTGGTGTTATATTTTGGCGAGATAAAGACATACATGACAGATCGTTCTTTTAATGTCTTTAAGATGAAGAAATTGATATTACAATATGAATGTAGCATGTCTTTATGAAGAATAAGGAAAAATTCGTGATATTATTTAGATGTGAATTTTTTTAATTTTCGCGCTAGGCAGGCAAAAATAACAGTAAACTCGAGTGAATTTGGGCTGTGCTGGAGTAGGGGGGATTTTAGCTTAACCCAACATATCTTAGAGGGGAGAAAGAATGGGGTCTAATAGCCGTGAGGGGTACGCCTCGAGACTGCCAACAAGCTCATGGCCTCAGTGTTGGAGGGAAAGACAGAAAGTTATTGTGTAGCATTAACACACCCTAGTGGGAGTAGAGGGGGACTTAGGACTGGTGCTGCAGTCATGTGACCACGTGGCCCGACCGAGATTCCACCCACCCACTCCTTCAGAGTGAGGGGAAAGGAAATAGAAAATGGCCAGAAAGGGAATGAGTGTCTTGAGAGTGGCGAATGTGAGAGAGAATAAGTATGAATGACTGGGGGTATAATGTCGGGGTTGTGCTAGTGGGTGAAATTGCATTTTGAAATAAGAATAGAGTTCTATACTTATATTTCATAATAATGCTCCTTCTAACACAGTTTCTTTTACTATTCGAATTCCTGCAGTCATAATATATATATATATATATATATATATATATATATATATATATATATATATATATATATATATATATATATATATTATATATATATATATATATATATATATATGAATAATTTTTTACCCCGCCTAGGACTTGAACCTAGGACTTATAATTACTAAGTCATGGCGCTACCAACTACACACCACAGAGCAGGGGTGTGCAACCTGCGGCCCAAGGGCCGCATGCGGCCCTCAAAGGCTTTCATTGCGGCCCTTTCTCCTAAAAATAAATAAGCTATAGTGCGGCCCTGAGAGAGAGAGAGAGAGAGAGAGAGAGAGAGAGAGAGAGAGAGAGAGAGAGAGAGAGAGAGAGAGAGAGAGAGAGAGAGCCGCAAACTGAATATTCCAACAACTCTCTCTCTCTCTCTCTCTCTCTCTCTCTCCTCTCTCTCTCTCTCTCTCTCTCTCTCTCTCTCTCTCTCTCTCTCTCTCCTCTCTCTCTCTCTCTCTCTCTTGTGTTTTCATCTACAACCCTTCCTCAATAACCGATGGTACGAGGGGTCATCGTTATCAGTAACCCCTTTTAAGATCATTGTAAACACCGAAACGATCATTATATTTAAGGTTGGATGTTTACACTTTTTACACTCTCTGCTATGCTTTGCAGTACAGCCGTACAGGAATTAATATAGTTCTCAGTTTATCTCAGACTCAAGTGGTGAAATCAGGGTGCTTCATTTGTTGTGGTTGATATGTGATTACCGGTATTCTAAGTCTAACTCTAAGTTGTTTATGTTGCAGTTTTGTGATTGGCTTTAGAAAACTTGCAAGCAAAACATTTTGAGAATTATATATTTCTGCTGAAATTTGGTACTAATTATATTGCAATCTATTACATTATTCTTAATTAAAGCCTTTAATTAAGAAAAATTTAATAGATTGCAATATAATTAATACCACATTTTCAGCAGAAATATATAATTCTCAAAATGTTTTGCTTGCAAGTTTTCTAAAGCCAATCACAAAACTGCAACATAAACAACTTAATTAGAGTTAGTCTTTAATTTAAAGTTAACTTTTTCCTATTATATATTTTGCTCAGCAGGAGAGATCTTATTGCACTAATAATGGCTTCTACGAGTAAAAAACGCAAGATTTCAGATGAAAACCGGAGTTTTCAAGAGAAATGTACCGAACAATATTTATGCATACAATCAGGGGGGAAAGCATTGTGCCTTGTGTGCCATGAAACCATTTCTGTTTTAAAAGAATATAACATAAAAAGACACTACACCACAAAGCACAAAGAATATGAAAATATGACAGATGAAGCACGCAAAGAAAAAATATCATTCTTGCAGAAATCTCTGAAAGGACAACAGTCAGTGTTTACAAAGAAACTTAAGGAATATGATGCATCTCTCAAAACAAGCTTTTTGATTAGTCAAATCCTTGCAAAATGACTCAAGCCCTATTCTGATGGTGAGGTAGTTAAAGAATGTTTGTTTGTAGCCTTAGACAATATGTTTCCTGACAAAAAGAAACTAGTTGAAAACATAAGCCTTTCAAGATATACTGTTGCTAGAAGAATAGACAGTCTTTCAGGGAATATTGAAAGCACAATTGTCAAGCGAGTTAGTGCTTTTTCTTCATACTCTGTTGCTCTTGATGAGAGTTGTGACACCGCAGACACTGCACAACTGGCTGTGTATATTAGGGGAGTTGACAATGACTATAATATTACAGAGGAAATGGCTTCACTACAAAGCATGAAGGGGACCACAACAGGACAGTCTATTTTTGATGAATTGGAAAAATCATTGGCAAGGTTTGGACTGGACTACACTAATTTAGCTTCCATTACAACAGATGGTGCGCATGCGATGTCTGGTCAGAGAAATGGGGTTGTTGGATTACTGAAGACTAGAATGGGGTCTCAAAATATTGACTTCGGTTCACTTATTGTCCTGCATTGTATCATACACCAGGAAGCTTTATGTGCGAAGACAATAAACTTTCAGCATGTGACTAATATTCTCGTAAAAGCTGTCAATTTCATTAGGTCAAGAGGTCTAAATCACCGCGAGTTTCAGCATTTAATGGCAGACATTGATGTAGAGTACAGTGATGTGAAGTATTTTTGTGAGGTAAGGTGGCTAAGCAAAGCAGGAATGTTGAAGAGAGCATATGACCTTTTGGATGAAATTGCGCTGTTCTTAGATATGAAAGGTAATGCTATCCCTGAATTGAGAGATAAGGAATGGAGATGTGATTTAGCATTTTTAGTAGATATAACTGATCATCTTAGTGCACTGAATGTTAGACTTCAAGGAAAAGATCAACTAATAAATGAGATGTTCTCACTGATCAAAGGCTTCCAGATAAAATTGCGTCTGTGGGAGTCACAAATCAGAAACCAAAACCCAGCCCACTTTCCTACACTGAAAAACCATGACACTAGCAACCCTCAGTATCAGAAGTATGGTGACAAATTGGCAGTCTTACGAGAGGAATTTTCAGAAAGATTTGGTGACCTCAAGAAACATTCACAAGCCATTGAAGTCTTTGCTTCTCCTTTTTCTGTGGACATACAGATGGAAATAATTGAACTACAGTGCAGTGATGAACTAAGAAAGAAGTTTGATGATAGTTCAGTATACCAGTTTTATAAGAAGCATGTATCAGTAACAGTGTATCCAAAACTCTCTGCTCATGCAAGGAAAATGATGGCAGTGTTTAGTAGCACATATGTATGTGAGCAGGTTTTTTCAAAAATGAACCTAGTTAAAAACAAGCATAGGTCTTTACTTACTGATGAACATTTGGAATGTACCCTGCGTGTAGCCACGTCATCCATACAGCCTGATATTAATGAGTTGGTGTCCCAAATGCAACATCAACCATCTCACTAGGGTAGCCTTTCATTTGCTCATTAATGATTAGGAAAATGTCTGTGTTTGATAATTCTTATGTTAATGATCCCAATTAACCAATAATAAGTAATTATTTATGTTTGTACATTATAATAATAAGGTACTGTAGCCTTTCATTTGCTCATTTATAGTAAGGAAATAATTTTGTTTCAGACAATTCTTATTTTTGTGATCCCAATTTAAATAAAATCAGTAACAAACTAATTATCTATCTTTATTAGTATAAGCTCACATAATATGTCTTCGATCGTAGTAAATAGCATGAAATAGTAAGGTTATGTGGCCCTCCATACCAACAGAGTCGTGACTAGTGGCCCTTTGGGAAAAAAGGTTGCACACCCCTGCCACAGAGGGTTAAAAGGAATCCAACATTATAGCTTATATCTGCTATACTTAGGAATGAACACATTCTATCTGAATGCTACTATGTTCATATTACAGATTCCTCAACCTCACTCGTGGCTTCATTTTCGCATTTAATTCAATTCCCAATCTCATTCAGGTTATACAATAATCAAATAAGCACATTACATCTGTGAAAACATGAATAATTTTTTACCCCGACCGGGACTTGAACCTAGGACTTAAAATTACTAAGTCAAGGCGCTACCAGCTACACACCACAGAAGGTTAAAAGGAATCCAACCTTATAGCTTATATCTGCTATACTTAGGAATGAACGCATTCTATTTAAATGTCTCTATGTTCATATTACAGATTCCCCAACCTCACTCGTGATTCATGTTTTCACATATGTAATGTGCTTATTTGATCATTGTATAGCCAGAATGAGATTGGGAATTGAATTAACATAACACCCGCAAAAACAAGAGAGAACCTTGAAATCAGGTGTAAGGATATTTCCCACTAGAATTCTTCGTAAACACTGTCACTTTCGCTTTAAGAAATTAATATAAAAATGATTTTACACACACATTAAATCTCTTTCAATTAAAATTAATACATTTGCGTGTTTAATAATTAACTTTGGCAATAATGAAAATAAATGGAACACCCTTCAAATGCAATTACTCATTATATTATTCAAATTATAACAAAAATGGAGTTTATTACTGCTTATAGCTATTAGTACAAATTATCCATGTTAGTAATGGTACAGAAATTCTAGTTTAATTAATTTACTAAAGCCATACTCCCTTTTAGATGCAGGGTGGCTGAGTCAAAGCATCACTACAAGTAAAATGGCGGAGTCTGCCGACCTGTTTCTTTTAATAATGGTCCAATTACTCACTAGATACAGATCCCAGTACTTAGATATTTTGGGAAGCTGCTTGAAGAACATCATGGTTACAAGCAATGGAGGAGGGGGTGCTTCTTTCTTCTTGACTCGCTGGTTTTCCGCCAACGTCATCCATCTCTCTCGTAAAATCGACATATCGCCATCTTCTTGGTTGGATCCTGCAACCAATGACTGCTTGTAGGGGCGTTTTCTCTCAAAGCCACGGTCACAGTGTAGCGCATTGTGACGGTGGTGTACATGGAGGCCGCATGGGACAATTCTTTCTGTGGAGGACCTTGCCAATACGGGGACGGGGGAAAGGAGTGACTGGTTCTTGTAACTGGATACTGTCGGAGCTGAGGCTTTCTCCCTCTATGTCCCTGACCCGCTGTTTGTAAGTGTCTAGAAGTTTCTTGACACTCGAACATTTCTTCCATAGATTCTTTTTTATGTTTGTTTCTTCTGTATTCATTATTCTTTTTTCTTGTCTCTTCGCTGTAGTAATGGCGTGGATACGTCCTAAAGCTGCAACCAATGTCAGATACTGTTTTCTTAACACTATCTATTATAGGTAGCAAGGTCGGTAATGGAGAAGCATCCTCCTCTTTAAAGTTATTTATTAGAGTATACACTTATTTAACACCTTGAAGCTCCCATTCCAATAGTTCCTGTCACTCACTATTCCTGCCTCCTTAGGGGGAGGTTGCTAACTGTGGACGTAACTTCTGCCCCCAGTAAGTACTGACTTTTGACTAACTCGGGCTCTGAATGCCAGTCCTGGTGGCAGCGGGTATCTGAGTACGCTCTCTGCCCTCTGGCAGCTATGGGTATCTATGAAATACTGTCGTAAGGACTTAAATAACTACTTTACTATTAATACCAGAAGGGTGCGAGGTAAGAATGGACAAGTGGTGGTTCCTTTAACTTCTATTTATTCTAGAGTACAACATATTCGACGCCTCAATGCCCCCACCCTATGACTATCAAAATCTATTATCTGTCCGTGCCCCTGGGAAAATACTGACTGAGCTCTCTGTCTGCCTCGGGGATTCTTGAAATACCCAACGAGCAGGGCGTGTCGTGTAATCCAGTTATGCCAATAGACTTCAGGTTCAAAGAGGAGTCCCTCCTCTTTGGGGAGGGGCTGTTTCAGCAGGCCTATTGGACAGAAGAAGTTCTAAATTGCCTGCAGCTATTGGGGCATCTCTCTCCAGGGTGTGTACATACAAATATGGGTCAAATGTTTACAACCTTTGGTGGTGTTTTCGAGGACCGAGGGTCCCTTATATTTTAGGCCTCTTGGGGTGTATGGCGCCGGAAATTAGTTCCATGTGTCTAGCCATAAATCATGGTGGTACCAAGGGAAAACAAGGCCTGGACCCAAATCCCAATGAAAGTGAGGGCATGTAATAAAACATCTGTGCCCTCGACTGTTACTCCTCAAGATTTGTTACAGTTTCAGATCCTGGCTTCAGCAGGCTTTCATGTGATTTCAGCAAGACTTAAGTCATGCGACATCCCCCTCAGCCAAACTGAAATATCTCTATTTCAGCAGCAGCATGGGTTATCTTTTGAGAGCTCTTTTATATATCCTAACTGACATTAGTTTACAATAAAAACGGGGCTGAATTATCTAAGCTATCATTTAATAATTCCTATTTCTATGAACTTCTAAACAGATTACAGACACATGGCATTATTCTTATAGCTTAATAATAATCTTACAGATGAACTTGCCTGGATGATCTAGAGCATGCAGGGCGTCTATTTCCTTGGGGGAAATCTTTAATACAAACATATTCCTATACTTAAGAAAAAAATAAAAATAAACTTAATCATTATGATTACAGTATATAACTAATCATTATCAAACATTAATTAAGATCAAAGCCAGTTTAGATCATAACGTTACTTTATCTATTTCTCTCCTTTTTTCAAAAGGTTTACAAAATTTGGTTAGTTACAGTAAAAATATGAATTATGTAGAATATTAGCATTTATGAACATTTAAAATGCGATAGTCAAGAACATAATATTATAAATGTAGTCTTAGCATGCGCAATCAATAAAGGGAAATTATTATAAGAAACCTCATCCTATAATTTCTATTCCTATCATGTTACTGTTGGGCATTGATTTGTCTTAAAATTAGGACTTAAAACTAATTCCGTTGTTCTTGGAGGAACATTTCTTCCTTCATGTCCTCCAGGCGCTGTCGAGGACTATGGGGTTTGCTCTCCTCTTAATCTCATCAATTCGTTTACGTGGCTTCTAAGGCGTTATTAGGATGTTTTAAGACTTCTGTTTCTTCTCCCTTGCTCATGAACTTCTTGCTAGGCGTTATATAACGGTAACCATGTTTCCTCTTCCATTTCGCTCCCCCACCGTACTCTTCATTGCAGGCCCAGGTTCGTACACATACCACAAATTCTCTTCCTCTCTGAAGACTGGCAAGACAAAACGGAGGGCGTCGATGCATCTGTACTGAACCCCTCCAGCCTGGCTTCATCTCATCCCAGAGGTGGGTCTTGACTATAACCACCCCTTTTCGGATACCTGCAGTGTCACAGCAGCTTTCTCTCCTGTAGCTGCAAAACACACGTACATATGAAGCAGATTCTTAAGACGAAAATTTGAACCCATGTCCCTAATACAGTTGTAAGAAAGGCTCCCTATGACTTCGGGGTACAAACAATGGCCATATGTCGATAATCCGAGGCCATACTTCGCCTCCCCTGCAACTGCAAGCGCTTGCAATCTCTATTCAATGGGCAACAGGTCTTGTTTGAGAAAAAAACGAAAACTAAAGACTTTTAGAACTTGCAGGACGGGGCTGCCTGGAAATAGGGTGGTAATGGAAGGTATGTGTCTACACCATTAGATTATTATTCCCAGATACTTAGGACTTAACTGGATAAATGATGCATAACATTACTTTACTATAGACATAAAAAAGAACAATCATTAAATGCTGAGAAAAGCCACTAAAGAAATATTCTTGTTAGCAGTGACTACAGTAATATCAAGCACGAATTCAGATAAAAGATACAAATCATCAGGTTGCTGCTGATTGCATTGCGAAAATAATAATTAGCAAAAGGCCATTGAGAGATAGCAACAATAACAGCCAACATAATAATAACATTACTAATAATCATGATCAGAATAAGAATAATAAAAATGAAATAAAAATACTAAATCTGGAATAGCAATATAAATACAATTGAGACTGGCATTCAGAAGTAAGAACAGAGTTCTATGCTTATATTTCATAGTAATGCTCATTCTAGATCAAAACTTAGCACGAGGGTCTGCCCCTCTCTTTTTTTTCTCTTACTTTATTTAATTTTCGTGCTTTTCCCTCCAATTCCCTTATATCCTCAATCCCCTCTCCTATCCCATAAAAAAAAAAAAATGCTCATTCTAACAGTCTCTTTTACTATTCAAATTCCTGCTGTCATAATATATATATCTATATCTATATCTATTTCTATATCTATCTATCTATATATATATATATATATATATATATATATATATATATATATATATATATATATATATATATATATATATATATGAATCATATGTTTTCACATATGTAATGTGCTTATTTGATAATTTCGTTGCCCGAATGAGATTGGGAATTGAATTAAATGCTAAAATGAAGCCACGAGTGAGGTTGGGGAATCTGTAATATGAACATAATGGCATCCAGTTAGAATGCGTTCATTCCTAAGTAAAGCAGATATAAGCTATAAGGTTGGATTCCTTTTAACCTTCTGTGGTGTAGTGGTAGCGCCTTGACTTAGTAATCATAAGTCCTAGGTTCGAGTCCCGGTCGGGGTAAAAAATGATTCATGTTTTCACATATGTAATGTGCTTATTTGATAATTTCGTTGCCCGAATGAGATTGGGAATTGAATTAAATGCTAAAATGAAGCCACGAGTGAGGTTGGGGAATCTGTAATATGAACATAATGGCATCCAGTTAGAATGCGTTCATTCCTAAGTAAAGCAGATATAAGCTATAAGGTTGGATTCCTTTTAACCTTCTGTGGTGTAGTGGTAGCGCCTTGACTTAGTAATCATAAGTCCTAGGTTCGAGTCCCGGTCAGGGTAAAAAATGATTCATGTTTTCACATATGTAATGTGCTTATTTGATAATTTCGTTGCCCGAATGAGATTGGGAATTGAATTAAATGCTAAAATGAAGCCACGAGTGAGGTTGGGGAATCTGTAATATGAACATAATGGCATTCAGTGAGAATGCATTCATTCCTAAGTAAAGCAGATATAAGCTATAAGGTTGGATTCCTTTTAACCTTCTGTGGTGTAGTGGTAGCGCCTTGACTTAGTAATCATAAGTCCTAGGTTCGAGTCCCGGTCGGGGTAAAAAATGATTCATGTTTTCACATATGTAATGTGCTTATTTGATAATATATATATATATATATATATATATATATATATATATATATATATATATATATATATATATATATATATATATATATAGCATAAGCGGCAACTTTCGGGTTCCCAAATTTGTCAATGGGAGTTTTATCAACTCTCTAAACAGTTGCAATATGTGGCAAAAATATTTATGCAAAAGTCGGTACTACCGATGTCCTATCAGTATTTATGCAATAACAGCATGCAAAAATTTATCAACTGAAATCAAATTTAGGCACAATTATCGCCTAGCTTCGCTAGAAAAAAAAAAAAGAATCAATGACGGCAACATTCTCTTAGCATTGGAAGGAGCCCATGTCAGTCTCAGAGTAGAGAGAGAGAGAGAGAGAGAGAGAGAGAGAGAGAGAGAGAGAGAGAGAGAGGGGAGAGAGAGAGAGAGAGAGAGAGAGAGGGGGGTTGACTGGGCGCCCTTGAAATACTTCGCGGTTTCCACCTGCATGGTCAGGTGAGATGGGTTTCCTTCCTTTACCTGCACTGAAATTTAAAAAAAAATAATTATCGTGGAGTATCCCTACATAACAAAAGAATAAATAAACAAATGAAAGTGAACAAACGTGAACAATGACTATTGGTAGAGTTTTACGTTTATTGTCAGAGGGCTATTTTTATTCCCCACTTTAACTAAAAAACAAAAGAACTTAGTGTACAACTGCAGAAACCTCAAAGCATAAGTCCATTCCTTTCTGTTTAATATTGGAAATGACTTTACTGAAATAGCATACACATCCTTGTCTATTATGACAGTCTTTTTCTTGATATAAATCAGAAGGTTGAATTGAAGCACACTCTCTATAAGGCAACATACCCCTGATAAAATTAAAGCAAAATACTACAATCAATATGTGATAATATCTCTACTACTATCAGCAAAGGTGACAATTATCTTTTCTGAATAAATGACTTAAAAGGACTTGAGTATCATTACTTTTGAATTTAGAACTCAACATATAAATTCCTGTAATCTCAATTATCTTAATTAGCTCAATTGTAATTATAAATTCATGACAATGATAGTGATTAACAATAATTATCTCTAGATTATCTTTTTCAAAACTCTTTAATTATAATATATAGATCAAAGGGATAAAGATATTAATGATTTTTCTTCACACAAAACACTATATAACAAAAATGGGTATCTGAAAAAATATAAAAAGTTTGTATCTGTGGGTACAATAATAAAAACAAAAAACAAATTTCATTTGCACATTAAAGAATGCATTTTGCCTAAGTTTCATAATCTCGTAAGGAGTTGTACATGAACAATTAAAACATAAAGTATATATATTCTTCTACTATCTCAAATTTGACTTATTCGAATTAGTATACAACAGAATTACCTCCAGAACAGGGGGAAGTTCGACATATAACTGTTTTTGTCTGTTTGCTCATACTTACGCACGGTTGGGTACTTTTATTACTTTATTATTTTTCTGCTCTTATACTGCCCGAGGTTTGCCTTCAGGGCTGCGGCTGACTAGCTTTTGCGGGGAGGTGCGCATGTGGGCGCTGTTTTCTCCCCTGTTCCTTTGGTTTCTGGATCAACTTCATCTCTTTCAAATACGGGAAGCTGCTGTTTGACATTCTTGTTGCCATTTCTTGTGAATTTACACTCCTTTCTTCATGGCCAAGCTGAAATAATTTTGATAAACATTATCATGGCTAAAACTTTCAAAGTTTTATTTTATCTATCCAACATATCCCTTCGGACAATAATGTATATACTGCAGCTAGCAAAAAAAATAAAGAATCATTCATAGATTCACATCATTTATCGCGTAATATCTGCCTTGGAATTCTCGGAAATTGAATAATAATCTCGTTGGCGGAGTAGGGGACAAAACAAAAATAAAATCAACTTGGCATCTCAACCAGATCTGGGCAGGTGGAGAATCACTTTCTCAAAAATATCCCTCAATAGATATTGCAACAGCGCATCACCTCCCATAAAATACTCTGATATGGCCCTCACAAAGACCCGGCAGAGCAGGGGAACGATCCTCGCAGACTCCTCCCCCACCATGCGTCCTAACGGTGCTTCCGGCGATTTCACCCCCTAGAGCAACCCCCCATTATACCCCCCGTCAGGCATACCCATTCTCTCCCGCAATCGTATCACTTCAAAACACTCACCCTCTTTCTCTCTGCATACTTCCCTTCTATTTACAATGTTGGTTTCCTTTCCCCTATCACTCTGAAGGAGTGTAGAGGTGAAATCTCGGTTGGGCTGCGTGGTCACATGACTGCCTCACCAGTCCTAGGTCCCTATCTACCCCCTTGAAGCAACGTTTGGGTGACACTGAAAAACTTCCCCTATTCCAGCACAACAGAAATTCACTCGAAGTTACTGTTATTTTCGCCTGCTTAGCACAAAATTAAAAAACTCATATCTAAGTAA